>JASDQU010881612.1:16822-32261 GCA_032191745.1 Picea mariana | reverse complement strand
ATTACTTTGCCACTAGAACCTTTGTATCATTGTTTGTTGAGCATCCCAAATTTTGTTCAATAAAAACTACTAGTTTCCTTCTAGGTTTCTAGGTTTAATATGACTCCCCAACATGAAGCATTAAGTTGCATCTATAAACCCTAACTTTGTATTATTTTTTTATTAAATGGTTTTGGTTAATATCAATAAACTACAACTACTTTATTTTGGATCTGCAAAAGATAGGAACATCTTGCTATGCTACCAAAATCATCATTTAACTAAAAGTTTATGAATTAATTATCTATTTAACCAAAATTACTTAGAACTTAAGCGAACTCATGACCTCTCCCCAAACTGAAAGAGTGTACGCATGTCTTAACCAATTGTGCTATCCCATGGGACTAACAACACTCCACTTTCACTAATCAAACAAACCATTATTAATAATTAAGAACCTTTTTGCCCGACTACTTCGGGAAATAATCACCATCTCATGATCAAGGTAAAGAATCAAATAATTTGCACTACTTCAATACCATTAAAAACAATAATATAAATAATTTCATATATATTATCCTGACCACAAGCATGTATATGGTCAGGATGCCTCTGGGAAGAATCCGAAGGTAACGACAGCAATTTTGGCGGGTCCGATCCCATGTCAAGCAAAACTTGATTATAAAATTMCCACGTAGGGTCTCCAGCACTGAAAAACATCATCCAACGGGGATTTTGCATGTGACCATGAGTGAGAAGGAGGGAGAGTTTGCCTATATATAGAGRMCAGCAGGCAGCCGGTCACTCCAACATGTGTGGAGTGGAGAGTATTTGGTGAAGTGGGTTTGCTGTAGAAATTAGCTCAGCCTCATGTTGTCTCGTCATATTTTGTTTTGCAAACAGTATCTGGCTGTATGATCTGACTTGTGAGAATTCATACTGTGAAGAAATTAGGGGTGGGATTCGATCTCTTATTATCATGTTGCAAACTGTCTTGTGAATTCTCAGGCTGTATGATCTGAGATCCTTGTGTGAGGGCGATTGAGATATAATTGATTTATACTGTGAAGAAAATAAGGGTGGGGTTTGATCTGCTGCTGCAGCTGTGGAGGAAATTTGGAGGGTTTCTTCGTTGAGAGGGCCGAGAGACGAAAATAAGTCCAATCAAGGAGAAGCAAGGTCTGTCAAGTTGTAGCAACACGGCTATTATCAAAAGTAATTTCTTGCTCCATCTCCATGACATCAGGAGAAGGTTTCTGCGGAGTAGGAACGCTATCGCTGCACTAGAGAGGACTACGTCGCCGCACGGAGGGAGAGGAGCTTTGCCCTCGGAAGGCGGAAGCCCTTCTGATCTCCAGTTTCTTGCAGGAGGTGGCCGTGGGCTTGCCCTTTTCTGCCTCGCCCATCCATTTCTTCTGAGCACAGGAGAAGTTTGGGAGAGGGAGAGGTAGTTTAGTTTAGCTTAGGCGTCCATCAATCACTCATATTACTTGTCGTTAACAACCATGTTGACCATAAAGAGATGCCCTACTATTGTATCTAACTACCAGGAGGGTTCCGAAGGGCTGGGTTGCGGTCGTAACTGTTTAGGCCAATGCTGTGTTCCAGGTAAAATTCTTACTCTCCTTTTATACTTTTCAACAATATTTTTTTGTATGCATTTTTCCCCTTTAATTCGGTCTATTTGGGGTTTTAGATATGTGTCTTTAATCTTACAGTTTTGTTAGTTTCGACTGTGAGATGATTTATTTGGAAGGTGGCTTGTGTTTATCTGATAGTTGTTTGTGATTGCTAGTTTTGCATTAAAATTTTGCTAAAGTTTGAGCCTGACACTTCAGATTCCTACTTTTCAGTGTTTAAAGGTTTACTTTTATTAGTCTTTTAACCATTTTTGTCAAAGAATCGGCTTTTGCTCAATGCTGATTCATACTAGGGTGGCCCTTCCTTTTGACTGTCGAAACTAACAAAACTGTACTTACAGTTTTGTTAGTTTCGACTGTGAGATGATTTATTTGGAAGGTGGCTTGTGTTTATCTGATAGTTGTTTGTGATTGCTAGTTTTGCATTAAAATTTTGCTAAAGTTTGAGCCTGACACTTCAGATTCCTACTTTTCAGTGTTTAAAGGTTTACTTTTATTAGTCTTTTAACCATTTTTGTCAAAGAATCGGCTTTTGCTCAATGCTGATTCATACTAGGGTGGCCCTTCCTTTTGACTGTTTACTCTGAGAGTCTTCAATGAGTGACAGTTTTTATCTTTTTGGAATGTCAAACCTGGGAGTATGCAGATTTGTCATTGAAGTTTGTTCACTTGCAATGCCGATTTTGAGGTTGGTGCCTTTTATTGGGGGCATTTATCTGGTGAGTTCTGTTAGTTTTATGAATCAGTGGTTTTTATTCTTCTCTTTGCATTTAGAGAAGCAAGGTGCATTCTATGACTGAGTATGCAGTATGAGGGAGATGTGTAACATTTGTGTCTTGCCTAGCCTAGCCCTTTCTTTGCACATAGAAAAGCAGTATTTCTTTGCACATAGAAAAGCAGTATGAGGGAGATGTGGACAGGGAGATGTGTAACATCCAGGTCAATAGTCAACAATTGAATCACAAAGAGAGCAATCATGTCACAAAGTGGGATTATTGGATTATTGGGATTATTTGAACCTAGGTGGAGAGGATAAGAACTTTCCTCTCAGCCACTCGAGCTACACTCAATTGACTAAAATTTTATATATATATATATATATATATATATATATATATATATATATTCATCTTAAGCGCTAAGAGATCTGCATCTTAGTTTCTTTTTATCCCTCTTGATACTTAATAAATCAAGAGTTATGCTGGATTGATTGTTATGCTATAAATTCCTTAAGGGTGTTTATAGTTTGTTTGACTGTCCGACTCTTTACATATCTGCATGTTGTTGTGGTTTAATTTGATATCAATCAAGAAATGGACAATATCTGCTTTCTTCGATTGCCATGTTTACATAATTCCAAGAACGATCTCTGTGGTTGTGGTTTAGGTCTACACTTCTTCGGTTGAACTGTCAGTAAGTAGTGTCAGCTTGCTTTCATTTAGAAACCATGATAACCATTCCATAAATATGTTTGTGATTCAAAATCTATAAAAGGATGTTTTTGTTTAATTGTATGTTTGGCTGCGAATTCTACAGTTGTCAGAGTCCAACGTCTTTTTGGTTAGTTTGGGTTTGAGAATTAGGGTTGACATCTAGTTTTGCATCTTTCATCTAATCAGGTTAAAGGATGGTTCTTATTCCATGCTAATTTGTTATAGATCTGTTTTTTCATGGAGCTTTTGGTGCACTTGGTTTGTTTGTTGTTTGGTTGGCTTTAGTTGGAAATTTTGGATTCCAATCTCTAAGACCTTTTGTTTTTTTTCCTTTTATCAGACCTTGTCATCTAAAACATGGAGCTTTTGGTGCACTTGGTTTGTTTGTTGTTTGGTTGGCTTTATTTGGAAATTTTGGATTCCAATCTCTAAGACCTTTTGTTTTTTTTCCTTTTATCAGACCTTGTCATCTAAAACATGGAGATTTTGGTGCACTTGGTTTGTTTGTTGTTTGGTTGGCTTTATTTGGAAATTTTGGATTCCAATCTCTAAGACGTTTTGTTTTTTTCCTTTTATCAGACCTTGTCATCTAAAAACTCACTTGTGGCGTAATCTTGAGTCTTTGTGGTTGTAATGCTACAAATGGCCATTTTTCTTGAGATTGTTGTCTTTTTGATGCATTTGTAAATGCAAGCCTGTTAAAGTCAGTGACATATCACTTGTGGCCTAATCTTGAGTCTTTGTGGTTGTAATGCTACAAATGGCCATTTTGCTTGAGACTCTTGTCTTTTTGATGCATTTGTAAATGCAAGCCTGTTAAAGTCAGTGACATGTCTCTTGTTGGGGATTCTGATCCACGTCAATACGACTACCACTTCTGAGCAGTGAGTGATTATGATGCTTGCATTGGATTTCAGGCTCGAAGTTGCCTTTGTACACCTTCAAGAGAAGGCACACCATTGTTGGCGTGGAACACGTAGATAAAGATGTCGAGATGGCAGATACTCCTTTTCTTGACGCTCTGCTTATTGGGCAGGTGAGAATCATTTCCTATTTCTAGTTTGCTGTGGAAAACACCATTAAGGAGTATGCCCTTTTAAGAAACAAATGTATAAATACTGATATCTTCTTTTCCATGACGAGTTGGCAGTGGGAGGAAAGGATGCAGAGGGGTCTGTTCCGCTATGATGTTACTACATGTGAAACCAAGGTTGGAATTATGTTAAAACCATTTTCCAATTATCAGTTGTTTGAAGAATATTCTCTTTTTAACAACTGATTCTGTCCTTAAGTTATGTTCAACTGTTCCAATTTGGGTATGGATTTTGGGGTGATATTTGTAAGGACAGGTTTTGATAGGGATTATATCCCAAATGCTGTGTGGAAATGATTGTAGGTCATCCCTGGTAATTATGGTTTCATTGCTCAGCTGAATGAAGGACGCCATCTTAAGAAACGTCCTACTGAATTTCGAGTGGACAAGGTGCAGCAGGACTTTGACCGCAGTAAATTCAACTTCACCAAAGTAGGCCAGGAAGAGGTGCTCTTCCGTTTTGAAGAAAGTGAGGAAGGAAAAGTTCAGTACTTGGAGAAGGCCCCAGTCTTGGATAGTCCAAACGTGATTGCCATCAATGTAAGTGAAATTAATGATGATGGTTGCACTTCTTGATGCAGTGTTTGAGGTATTTTGAATGTTGAAATACGACGTTCATTGATCATCATCGTTATATTGCAGGTGAGTCCAATTGAATATGGGCATGTGCTTCTCGTGCCAAGAGTATTGGACTGCTTGCCCCAACGCATTGACCATGATAGTTTACTATTAGCTCTGCATTTGGCTGCTGAGGCTGGCAATCCGTCTTTTCGTCTTGGTTACAATAGCCTGGGAGCTTTTGCAACTATAAACCATCTGCACTTCCAGGTAAGGCTGCTATTTTATTTACAAAATTTGACCCTTTGGTCTATGAAAGTGTTTCTATGTACGTTTTGAACAGAAACAAGAGGTTAAAGAAGATTTTGTTTTCACTGTTCAGTTCATTGGCTTCAATAATGTGTTTTGGACTGTAGAGATAAGATTACAAATATGATATCTGAAAATTTTGCAATTTGGCATGATGAATCGAACACTGTGGCAGGCTTATTATTTGGCACTTCCTTTCCCTGTCGAAAAAGCACTGACGAAAAGAGTACCATGGAGGTCTGAGAAGGGCGGGGTCAAAATCTTTGAGCTCTGCAACTATCCTGTGAGAGGCCTTGTGTTTGAAGGGGGTAATACTTTGGAGGACCTCTGCAATGCCGTTGGCAGCTCTTGCATCTGTCTTCAAGATAACAACATACCATACAATGTGCTCATTGCAGATTGTGGCAAAAGAGTTTTTCTGTTTCCTCAGGTACAGTGCAGTAGCATATTACCATGGTTTCAATAGTTTTTGCTTGCTCGTGTAATGTAGTAGATTGATGGTGTTGTTAAGATATTCTTGTTTCCTATTGTAACGCTTAGAATTTCTGGGTATATTTCTGAAAATCTTGAGTTGTTTCTGTAACCAGTGCTATGCAGAAAAACAGGCTTTGGGAGAAGTGAATCAAGGGATATTAGACACTCAAGTGAATCCTGCCGTGTGGGAAATTAGTGGACACATCGTTTTGAAGAGAAAGCAGGACTTTGACAGGGCTTCTGAGGACTATGCATGGAAATTACTTGCTGAAGTCTCTTTGTCTGAGGAGAGATTTGAAGAAGTTAAAGCTTATATTTTGGAAGCAGTAGCTAGTGGTGAGGTGCAAACGGAAGAAGAGGAACAAGCTGATGTTGTGGAAGATGAGGATCCTCTTCATTCCTTGAAGAATAACCATGATGCTCCTATGCATTTGAATGAAGGATGCCTCGTGCTCCCCTGATCGAACTATTTACTCTCTGTTTTCGTTTCCTCAAGAATAACCATAATGCCCCTGTGCATATGAAAGAAGGATGCCCTATGTTCTTGTGATCAAACGATTTGCTTTGTTTTCAAAACTATGATTTTAGCAGGACCTATCTATATGCTATAAATTGCATATAAAATGCTGGTTGGACATAAAATATCTATATTCACATGTTTTCTGCTTGTTATTTTTATGTATAAGGGTACAGAAATTCAGTACTTTTGCTGTTTCTTCTTGTTGGAATTTAAACTATTTGCAGTGTTCCCCATGTTACTGCATTACTTAAATTTTTTAAGTATGTTTTCGACAAGGGTACGGGAATTTAGTATTTTTGCTGTCATTTTAAAAATATATTAGATTTGAAGTTTAGTATTTTTGCAGTTATTTTTAATATATATTAGACTTGATCTTTATCTGTCATTTTAAAAATATATTAGACTTGAAATTTAGTATTTTTGCTTTCATTTAAAAAATATATTAGATTTGAAATTGAGTATTTTGCAGTTATTTTTAATATATGTTAGACTTGATCTTTATCTGTCATTTTAAAAATATATTAGAGTTGAAATTTAGTATTTTTGCTGTCATTTTGAAATTTAGTATTTTTGATGTCATTTTAAAAATATATTAGATTTGAAATTTAGTATTTTTGCAGTTATTTTTAATATATATTAGACTTGATCTTTATCTTTCTTATAATGGAGTCTTTTGCAACTTACATAGTAATCAACGAATAATGTTTTATTGGTTTTAACTGCATTAAAAATTGGAGTCTTTTATCTTTTTTGAAAATTAATATTTGCAGCTGCCCATGTCACTACATTAATTAAATTTCTGTCTAAAGTATCTGTGCGGCTTTGAACAGTTACTTCTTTTTACCCTTTTGGAGGTTAGAGGAGCCCTTGTGTTAACTGTTAACTGCTAACCTCATAATTGAAAATGTTATCTGTACGGCTTTTGGCTTTGAATGCTTAGAACAGATACTATATTTTTTTAGCTTTTGGGAGGTTAGAGTAGCCCTTGTATTGACTGTAAACTGCAAAACCGGAAATATGATCTGGTTCATTCCTTGCGCTTATAGTACTGTTATGTTTATCCTGTTAGATTACTATTCCTTGTCAGCCCGCCAATGCAATTCTAGTTTGAATATGTGTTTTTTCCTTAAAATTTACAGGTTCAAAATTCTAGTTTGAATGTTTTTTTCCTTAAATGTTCAAATCCAAAATGTTTTTTTCCTTAAAATGTTCAAATATTTTCTCACATTAAATTTTTCACTTTCTCACATTAAATTTTTCACAATTCATATATAGATTTAGTTTATTATCAACTATTGATTTTTTCACAATTCATATATAAATTTAGTTTTCATAATTCATATATAGATTTAGTTAAATATCAATCTTTTTCACAATTCATATATAGATTTAGTTAAATATCAACTGTTGATTGAGTTAATTTCTTAAACTGTTTTTATGTAGATTTAATTTAATATCAAAATTTTCACAATTCATAATAAACTTAGTTTAATATCAGCCATTGATTGACTTAATTTCTTAAACGGTTTAATATATTATTTTTTAATCTAGATTTAGTTTAATATTAACAATTCATTGAGTTAATTTCTTAAACGGTTTAATATATTATTTTTTAATCTAGATTTAGTTTAATATTAACAATTCATTGAGTTAATTTCTTAAACCTTTTAATATATTATTTTTTAATTTAGATCTAGTTTAATATTAGCAATTGATTGAGTTTATCTCTTAAACTGTTTAATATATATATATATATATATATATATATATATATATATATATATATATATTTATGTAATTTTAATTGATATAGGTTAAAACATATATTTAACAACAGTAGATTGAGTTGATCCTTTAAACCATCCAATTATATATTATTTATTATATATCTAACAACAGTAGATTGAGTTGATTCTTTAAACTATTTATTATATTATTTGAATATTAGATTGAGTTAATCCTTTAAACCATTTATTATATTATTTGAATATTTTTGATAGGAATTTCTATCAATTCACCTTTAGTAAACAGAGAAGGCAAAAAAAACTATCCCACTTTACAGACTAACGAGACAATCTGTTCTATTATTTTTTTATATTTTTTGGCTGAAAGGTTCGAAGATCATTGTGAATTGAAGTTTATAACTGCTAGTTCAACATTTAAAATTATATATTTTAAAGGCGCCATTTGGTGCAGCAACAGTGTAGTATACAGCCAGTATAAGGGGCCAGGGGTAGAATCTAAATAGTAGCTTGCTTAGCGAATATATCAGGCCCAGCACAAAATCCAATATTGTGACACACCTGGCAGTGCTTCGCCAATACTATCAAGCCGAACATAAAATCCAAATAGCAGTTAGCCTAGCGAACAGGAGGCTAGGCACTAATCTAAATGGTAGATAGCGTGAATATTGATTGGTATTTCTAACCACGATATCTTATAAGCTATAGCATGGATTAACGAGAGTGTTAATTCTAAGAGTGTTTGATTTGGTGTTCTGAATTTAATTTGAGATAGATAAATATCATGCATCATACAAAATTTATATAAGTTTTTTATATCAATTACAATGTAGTTCTTTGTACAACCTACTGAATTTGCATGAACATATAGAGTTTTAGATCCAAGAAAGTAAGTTGAATTTGCATGAACATATAGAGTTTTAGATCCAAAGCCTGTCAAGTGAGTTGGTTGAATCTGATGCAAATTAATAGGGTCGGTGACTGGTTCACTGGTATTATATTGCATGCTCGTTATATAAAAAGAAACAAAATACTCAAAATGATTGATTGGGAAACAAAAGAAATCAAAAAAGTTTAGGTACACTGTAGACCTTGTGGATCAGCCAATATAGAGAGCAATTCTTCAAACTATTCACAAGTCTCTCTAGCTAAGACTGCTGAAACATAGGCCATACTGGTAATAGTAATGACATTTGGGGAAATCTGTTTGGATTCCACAAGCTTGATTGAGGATTAATTGCATAATAAACCAAGGTGTAAGGTAATGAAACTTCATTAGTCATAGTAAAAAAATTGCATAATTTCATAAATGGGAAGTGTATCTGCTAAATAGTTTGGAGTATGGGAGTAAGATATGTGGTACGAGTATGTTAATTTTATAATTTGGTAATTCAATAAAATAAATTTAAAGTTTTGATTAATTAAGAATTTTAATAAATTTTTAATTTTTCCTGAGTATTTGAATCAGTTTATATGTGATAGGAGTATGTTAATTTTATAATAATTTTTTTCTCTCTATATTATAATTTGGTAATTCAATAAATTAAATTTATAATTTGGTAATTTAATAAATTAAAGAAAAAAGTGTAATTATATATCATTAGTATAAAATTACATTTTGTCCCCGGATGGGGTGTTAGCGGGGAACACGTGGAGTATGACAGAGGGGGGCATATGCCAACGGGGCACGAAGCCATGTGACGGGCTCGTGCCGCCCTCTGCCACCCTCCCGCAGCGTTAAAGCACCCTTATTGCGATGGGAAGGGCTGTTAATGCTCACATTCGGTCTTTGTATTGTATTATGGCGCTGTTACTCGGCTCTGTTCATTATCTTTGTTGGTGGTTCGTTGGGCCTCCCCCTTCGCAGCCATGCCCATCCTCTGACTGTGCTCACTGGCCCTCGACGGCTCCTCTCTTCACGCAGCCCGACGACCACAGTTCTGCGCAACTCATGCCTAAGCACAAAAAACGTTTAAGAGGGAGGCCACGGCGGGGCTCTCCCTGGAGACCGCGTCGGCCCTCCATCTCTTTGCATGCTTCGCCACCCACTGATTCTTCCATCCACTCCCAGCCCGAGCCCCATAGCTCTTCTTCTCTCAACCCGCCGACCATGAATTTCAATTGCTTGGAACTGGTTCCGCGGCTACCCAGCTCTTCCCTGCGCTTCCTCCCCGCTCCATCGGTGATTGAACCAGTCCACCCTCCAAGCCCGGCATTCCCTAGAGACATAGGGGCCGACCAACCTCCTCCTCCGAGGAAGACTGGGCACTCTGGCCCCCCCACCCCCGACTCCACAAACAACGAGCAACTGAAAGACAAGGTGGCCATCCTCTATGGCCTTGTCTTCGAACTCCGCAAAGGGGTGGATGACTTGCATTTCAGGCTGCAACTCACCAACGACAAGGTGGCGCTTTTTCTACAACTTCTATCCTCCCTGCACGAAGCGGTTCTTTCAACCCAGGAAGGAGCAACCTCCAGGCAGCATCCCGCAGCAAAAGCCAAAGAAGGAAACGACATGGGGAGCGTGAGGACAACTGGGGATACCACAATGCAATGGGCAGCTACTCCAGGCGAGGATACGACAAAGCAGAGTGCAGCAGGGTCGAGACCGGAACGAAGTGGGAATGCGACCAGGGAAGCGGAGGATAGCATGAGGAACGACCTGGGTGCCGCGACCACGAAGCAGGACGAGAGGCAGTGGGGAGACGGGACGACAGTTGTCGAAGAGGAACCATGGCCAGGGGATCTCAATGCCACCTGGCCGGGTTACGTGTCCGGTGTCTAGACTTATGACGTGTCTGAAGCCGAGCCAGTCAGGTTTTCTTTGTTATGGTTGTCCAAGCTGTCTTAGACATTGCTTTTTTTATGATTTATAGTTAGGCATATGTTGACTAGTCTGCTGACTGGGCTGGTTTCCCCTCTGTTGGGGCAGCCCAGTAATTACAGCAGGACAATCTATGTATTTTGAAACTTTTTTTGCCTCTAGCAGGAACTTAATATATTAAACCTCTTACTTAAAAAAAAAAAAAATTACATTTTGTAGATACACTTGTAGAGTGTATTCATATCAGCTGTTTTCTATGGATCTGCTTAGTAGTTAGTTGAAATCTTTCGTGTTATATTTGCTGTATTATTGAATCCATTGGGATTTTATAAAATTTCACAAAGTAGTTTTTGCTGTATATGGTTGTCCATTCACAAAATAGTGTCAAGTAATTTCACATGAAAGTTTGTTGAGGATGTTCCTGCATATGATCATTTAGGAACTCTGAAATTTTCCAAAGGCCCATGTCCAAGTGTGTGCCTTCTTTCCGGCTTCTTCATTTCTTTCCCTGTACACATGATGGTAGGTAATAGAATCAAAAGCAGTTTGTAAGGATTTGATGTCTTCCACTATGTTAGCAAGTCTGATATTTACCCATATTTAAGTGACATTTATCCAATTTATGACATTTTTTGTGTCTCCATATACAATAAACATTTTACAGTTCTTTTCAAGAGCAAAGACAATGAGTAATTTGAGAGACTCATTAGTTCGACAAAATTGTTTGTTACTATTCCAAGACCAAAAATCAGTGTGAAGAAGTTTTGATTAATTAAAAATGTTAATAATTTTTTAAATTTTTATTTAAATCAGTTTAAAATTTAAAATAGAGAAAAACCCTTCACAAAATTCTGCCATAATGTAAAACTTAAAAAATTACTCCTAAAATTTTGACTATTCAACTTTATTTTTAACCAAAAAAAAAATCCTTTTATTACAAAATCCATATTATATAAAATAATATACATGCAATACAGTCAAATGTATTGTTCATTGTTGACTGTGCCACCTTTTTACCCGTGAATCCACAGGCAGTACAGAATTTAACTGAAATTCAGCAGATATTCAGTATAGTATGGATACAGAACAATCAATGTACTATTGACCAAACCATCTGTATTAGGAGGCCAATATCCCCAAAAAAAAATACAAAAAAGAATTAAAAATTGATAAATATCTGGTTAACTCCCATTTTAAGGAATCAAATTATTTTTCTCTTTTTATTGTGCGTTGCCGAAGCGTAATTCTTCCGGTACAAGTGATTTACTGTGTAGCGTGTTTCTGGGGTGCGTTGTGCACTGTGACGGTGCAATTCTGGGTTCTCATTTTCAGCTGCATTTCACCTTCAGAGTCTAAACGAAATAATTTCAGTTACTTACAAATATTTTTTTTTCCTAAACCAAATACTTTCAGGTAAGTACTTACAATTATTTTTTTATTGGAATATTTTTTGGGAAATCTATCAGGCACTTCTTCTCATTTAGAGGGATAGTATCCAGGGTAAACCAGATTTTGTAAAATGTCTAGGCTTTTAAGATATCTTACTCATTTAAGAGTCCAACATGTTATTTGTTGGAATTGAACCTGGGTGAGAGAAAACACCCATCAAGTGAAACCACTCCACTTGGACTGAACCCAATTGACATGGGAGTAAGTTAACTAGGAAGCAATCTTCCCTCTTTTCAGACCAAAAAATAGGCCTGAATCCGTCAAACCTCTAAATCGACCAAAAATTTAAAACTGTATAACCCAAAAATATACCAAAAAAGTAACTCAGGAGAAAAAATTACTCCGGAGTTAACCCACTCCATTTACATGTAGTTACAAACTCTATCTACCTTACACCTAAATTTTATCTAACTAAATTTTAGGTAACTGTATTTCGGAAAGCAACAGTGAACAGTGTGAGCAGCGGTATCTCATCATGCTCGTAGCTTTTAAAAGAAAAAAAAACACAACACATTCGGATTATTATTCTAGTTCATTAACATGTGATTCTATGGATACACTATATATATTTCTCCTGTCAACACTGGCAGAACACGTGGATAATTATTTTAATTCATGAACATTTGCTTACTCGAGGGACACACTATATAATTATCCTATCAATCCTTGCAGAAAATTTGAATTATTAATATAAGTCTACACTGTATATTAATAAGTCTACTCTATCACTGTAAGACATTTAGATTAATTTCCTCTAAGCTTTTCCTAGATACTAGAAAGCCTGCTGATCTGCATTTCGGGTGTTTGCAGCCAAGGGTTGTGTTAGAGTAGAGAATGACGGCTGAAGCATTTAATCAAGGAATGATAGCCAAGCACAAGTAGCCATGGACAGTGGATTTTTTGCTGGAATTTTTCGTTACGTATTTTGGTATTTAAATCTTGCTAATGRGTTTTAGCGCTCCTCTCTAACTTATGGTATCTTTTCTTCAGTCCACCGTATCTTTTGAGCTGTATTCATGGAAGACTATTTGGACACCCTATTATTCTTAATTCCTTTCGGGCAACTAACATTATCTAGCTATCGGCATAAGAGTTGCGTCATAAAACACCAACAACATAATGAATTCCAGTTTAATTTGACCCAAGATCAGCGCAGGTTCCGGAACAAGCTGACCACAAAAGTGATCACCAGCAGTAGCAACAACTCGCGACACAGAATCGACAACACAATTGCATGGATCATAGGAACCATTGTTGGACAACCTTCCTTTAAGGTGCCATTGGCTGGTGCTTAATCAACCTACTTTCAAGTTGGGTATAAATATCTCCATTCCGCATTTTAATGGTTATCTTAATGGAGAGAAGTTGGATTCATGGGTCTGGAGTTTGGAGGGATATTTTCAAGTGAAGAATATTACTCATAAACATAAGATATGGTCGAGCATATATCGCAATCAAGCTCTTACACAATACCAGTCCCACATTTAGATATTTGCAGCGTCTATCCTACATGCTGGGGAAGGCCATGGCCTCTCTGAAGGGAAAATGAGGGTTGAAGCTGATTGGTGGAGTAATGTGCAAAACATATGATTGAAGGGAAAACAAGGGTTGAAGTTGATTGGTGGAGTATTGTGCAAAACATATGATTATGATTGGTTAATAAGAATGGATTTATTGCACAAATGATGATGATAAAATGATGATGATAATGATTAACGTCCACTAAAACCAATTGGTAAATGATTACTTGTGCTTTTTTTTTCTTTATCATTTAAAATATCAACTAACATGGATAAGTGTTTGCTTTAATGCAAATGCTTTTCAAATTGGCTCCATAGATCTATTTCTCCATATCCAATAGATTTATCTCTGGATATCCAATTCTGTAATCGCTCTCTGTTGCATCATTGAACCATGTATTACCCTAGATCCTTACATACTAACTTCTCGCGCTGTTTGGTAAGCATTTGCAATCAATTATAAGTTGATGAATCCGTTGTCTTTGTTTAATGCTATCGTGCAATTCATTTAAATGCACAAAGATATATGGTTTGTTTTGTTTAATATATTATAGATTTTTTTGCATTTAGATTATTTTCTGTTCACTAGCTCTGAATTAAAATCCTTTGAATTAATATATTACTCTATAATAAATATATTACAGCTCCTTTGGCTTAAATGCATGGTTAATATTATTACAATTCTTTTCACTTAAATACATGCATGGTTAATATATTACTACAATTCTTTTCACTTAAATGCATAGTTAATATATTAGTGCACTCATACATTTCGTTTCTTTTTTGTTTAATGGTCTTTCGTTGTTTCATGCCAAGCGAACACTCTGCTATTTTTCAGTGACCTAATTAAAGCAAACCTAATATGATATATTAGGTTTAGTGTTGAATCTGAACTCTCTTTCTTGACAACTAGGACTAAAAATATTGAAGTCTCATTAAATTTTAGCCATCCACTTAATTTTTATAATTTAAAACACTAAAATTCTGAAACCTAATTTCTAATATAAAGAGAACTATTTGTTGGAAACATGTCAACTAATTTCCTCATGGGCTCACATGCATATGCATTTCAAATAAATCAGGAATGTGCATACATGCACTCATTGTAATCTGTGTAATCTATTTATGAATTGTTGGTGTAACTATGTGATCTATTCATGATTAGTTTGTGTGTAACTCACTGATAGATGTTATATATATGAGCATACCCATAGAGATGACATGTGCGATGTGGAGTGCAAGGTGTGTAGAGAGCAGAGTCTTTGTGAGGAAATGATGATTGTATGCCTTAGATTGACTATTGTAATTCTCCTTTGAATAATAAGAATACCGAATATCATTGCCCATGGCTTTTTCCCGCATTGAGTTTCCACATAAATGACCGTGTCAATTGTGTGATTGTTGTTCTCGGTTTTATGCATGTTTAATCTTGTTTGTTGATGCTTTATTTTGCTTTCGTTGCCCAACAAGTGGTATCAGAGCAGGTTGAGTAGGTGCCAAAGGTAAGCTAAGACAAATTGTTTGTAGGCCCCTGTGAGCGCAAGAAGACGTGATTGACTGAGTATCAAGTCATCAACACTCCCTAGATAGTGTTAAAAACGCACAAATGCTCTCAAACTTAAGAAGTTGTGATTTTTCCAAAATCAATGCACATAATTTGTGCACCACATAGCACTGACAAATCGACGCTCTCCTTCTACATTAAAAAAACGCTATTTAACAAAGTAGCACTCCCCTTCCACACTCAAAGAGCACTATTTCACAAAGTAGCGCTCCCCTTCCAACCTCAAAGGAGCACCGATATAATAAAAATGATTAACATGATATAATAATAATAATAATAATAATAATCTATTTTTAAGGTCATGACCAAGCCAACACACCAAATTGGTGTATGA
>JASDQU010881612.1:3242-16543 GCA_032191745.1 Picea mariana | reverse complement strand
TTTTTTGGGGTTTATATATTATTCTTCCATATTTAAAAAGATTTAGTTTTATAATTTTTTGGAGTTTTTTTGTTAATGGTGAAAGTGTAGAGTTCTAAGTTTGAGGTGGAGAAATTCAACAGTAAGAATAGCTTTGCGCTATGGAAACTCAAGATGCGGGATCTGCTTGTGCAACAAGGATTGCAAAAGACATTGGCTGGAAAGACAAAGAAACTGACAAGCATGATAGACGAGGACTGAGAAGATCTGGATGCAAGAGCCCTCAGTAATATTCATTTGTGTCTGGCAGATGAAGTGTTGTTTAACATTGCTGAAGAGAAGACAACAACATGTTTGTGAAGCAAACTGGAGAGTCTGTATATGACAAAGAACTTGACGAACACAATCTTCTTGAAGAGACAGTTGTACACTGTAATATTCCTTGCAGATTTATCTTGTGATTTTCTTAGTTATCTGACTCACAACTTTCTTCAAACAGTTTTTCCACTTAAGATGTTTTGTATTTTTGGTTTATGGTTGTAAACAAACAGTTCGCATTCACCAATATGTATGGCACAATTTACCAATTAAATCATAACCTCATTGATGTATTTTATTTAGTAATGAAAAATAGTTCATCAAAATGATAGAACTTCAACCCATACAGACATAAACAGTAAATATGAACAACATGGGGGAAACCTGGGTAAACTTCGTTGGCTTCCCCTACAAAAGTGCAGGTAAATTTGCTTTTGTGGCTGATGATGTATACAACAACCTTTGTAATGAATAAAGATCAGTAAGTGGAAGAGATCTGCCCAGAAAATAAATGTGTATTGCAACTACAACAGTTTATGGGTAATAGTAATGGACAACTCCACAAATTCGACCCCAAACATAGGAATACTCGCACATACAAGATGCACTTCCCCTCTGAAGCGAGTAACTAATTTCATGAAGGGATTAATGATGTACTTTCCTTGAATGTGCTTCTAGTTGGAAGTGTATGTGCCCAAAATACTGATAAGAGCACGCAAATTCAATAAATAGTGCCCAAACTTGAAAGAGAGTGAGCCCAACTTCAGAGGTAAGTGTCCAACGAGTAAGAAAGGTGCCTAACAAGCGGAAAAAGCACCTAGACAACAAGAAATCGCCCCTGCAGTCAGTGTTTCGACCCTCTCTATCACTAAACTCGCCCAACAATAAATAAATTCATCCCACAATGGCAACTCAGCCCCACAATAGAGAACGATACCCAGGAAATAGAGAAACTCGACCCTCTTGATCTAGTCGACCTCCTTACCAAAGATAAGCCACTACCACTGAAAATCAACAAAAAATGAAAGAGAAATATTGCCTCTAAAATATCTAAGCTGTCAATGAATCCCAAGGAAGAAATCTGAATGATCTCTTCTCAAAACTAACTAGGGTGTATCGTTGCAACACCAAAACTAGTAGGAAATTGAAGGGTTTTCTAGAAAAACCCTAGTCTCTTTCTCAAGATTTCTCCAAAACTATTTTCTCAATAAGTAAGCGTAAGAATTGATGATAGAATCCTCCTATCTATACTTCTAACTTGAGCTTTTATTTCATTCTCTTATGAATGTGGGATAATAACCCCACTTGACTTTTTTTCCGTTCTTCATGTTCCCTTGATTATTTTCCACCCTAGCCCACATGAACTCAATTAGGCTAGCAAAATTTTCTCTTAGAGAGATTAGGCAGCTGGGGACATTACAGTCCTCCCCGCCCAAGATTGCTTTCCCTCAAGCAATTTTAATCTCAGATGCTGGAGTACCTGATCTCCTTCCCATGCAACGTCCTCAATAGGAAAATTTGATCCAGATGGATATTGGTGGCCACCCACATTTTCCAACTGGCTCAAAACAGTTTTCTGACAATTTTGACAATTTACTATTTTTAGTAGTTTTAACTTCCGGGGCCATTTTGAGGGCCTAAATGAAGGTTTTTCGGGATCGAGCTCCTCAATGATAGTAGAAGGCATAATTGAGCCCCCAAAATGAATCTCCTCGATGATACCTTTCCAACGGGCTATCACAAAACCTAACCTTAGGAGATGAAGCGCCAAAAGGCAAAAGTTATGACCCCAGGAAGTTGATGTACTAACTTACCCAAACGGGGCCCACATGACTTTTGACACTTCATCTCCTAGGGTTAGGTTTGTGATAGCCCGTTGGAAAGGTATCGTCGAAGAGATTCATTTTGGGGGCTCAATTATGCCTTCGACTATCATTAAGGAGCTCATCCCGAAAAACCTTCATTTAGGCCCTCAAAATGGCCTCAGAAGTTAAAACTGCTAAAAATAGTAAATTGCCAAAATTGTCAGAAAACTATTTTGAGCCTGTTGGAAAAGGTGGGTGGCCACCGATATCCATCTGGATCAAAATCCTTCCATTTGACAAGGTACCCCCTGACAGTTCGGTTCCTTAGCTTCCGCTCCCTAATCTCCAAAATCTCCTCAGGAACCAAAATCAACTGTCTCTCTTCATCTAGTGGTGGTAACTCAATAGAGGTAGCGATATGATGTCCCAATGCCTTATTGAGACATGAAACATGGAATGCATTATGTATTTTGCATCCCTCTGGAAGCTCTAGCTCGTATGCCACCTCTCCTATGCACCTCGAAATCCTGTAGGCTCCGTAGAATCCGGGTTTCAATTTTTCTGGCCCCTTCATCTTAAGTGACGACTGCCTATAGGGATGCAGACGTAGGTACACCAAGTCCCCGACCTCAAAGCTACGCCCCACCCGATGCATGTTTGCATAGACCTTCTGTTGATTCTAAGCCATCTGCAAATTTTTCTTAACGGTCCGTAGAATATCCTGACTCTCTTGAACCCAATCTTTAGCTTTAGGTGCTTTGCTATCTCCAAACACTTGATCCACAAATGTAGGCGCATCATATCCATACAAATCTTGGAAGGGTGTCATCCTAATCAACATGTGATAGGTTGTATTGTAGCAGTGCTTGCCCAAGTGTAGCCACTTTATTCAGGCTTTCTATTGGCCTGACACATAATTCCTCAGATAGCCTTCAATCCATTTATTCACAATCTTGATTTGCTCATCCGTCTGAGGATGGTAGCTCGTGCTAGGTGTCAATTCTGTCCCAACTAACCTGAAAATATCTTGCCAAAATCCTCCCATGAACCTACTATCTCTGTCACTGACAATAGTATTTGGCAACCCATGCAATCAGAATAACTCTCTGAAGAACAACTCTGCTACCTGTGCTGCAGAATATTTGGAGGGTATGGAAAAAAAATGTGCAAACTTCGTGAGCCTATCGACCACCACATAAATACAATCGTTTCCCTGCACCTGGGAAAACCTTGTGATGAAGTCCATAGAGATGCTTTCCCATTTTTGTTCTGGGATGGGAAGTGGCTAAAGTAATCCGACCGGTTGAGTATGCTCCACTTTGTTTTGTTGGCAGAATTTGCATTCCCTCACGAATATCAACACATCCGTCTTGAGGCCTTTCCACGTAAATATTTCCCTGATCCGCCTGTAGGTTTTCAAGTACCTAGGGTGTCCTGCCAAAAGTGAACTGTGTGCTGCCTGCATGATTTTTTCCTTCAACTGAGATTCTGGTACTAAATAGATCATGTCTTTGTAATAGATGATGTCATCCATAGCTCAATACCGATCATCCTAGATCCGACCATCTAGGATCTCACAAACAAATCTATCCTTGGAGTATTCTACCATTAGGGGATCTTTCCAATCAATTGAAATATCCATGAGGGAGAGAGTGGATGGTACTCTAGAAAGGGAATTGACCACCACATTGTTCTTTCCCTTCACATATTCAATCTCGAAATCATATGCTTGAATTTTACTGATCCACTTATGCTGCCTCTCACTCAATTATTTTTGCTCCATGAGAAACCTCAGGCTATTATGATCTGTCTTCACTTTGAACCTGTTCCCCACCAAGTACTGTCTGAATTTGGCCAATGCATGCATAATGGCCAACATCTCCTTGTCATATATTGAATAATGCCGCTCATACTCCCTAAGTTTGCAGCTCTCGAAATCAATGGGATGATTATTTTGCATCAACACGACTCCTATCCTTATCCTTGAAGAATCACACTCAAGCACAAATGGCTGAGTGAAGTTTGGTAAGGCTAGCACAGGGCATGAACTCATTACCTGTTTCATTTTCTCAAATGTCATCTGTGCCTCATCTGTCCAACTGAAAGCTCCTTTTTTAGTGATATCTGTAAGAGGTGTCATCAACTGTGAGAACCCCTTAACAAATTTCCTGTAATAAGTGCAGAGCCCTAGGAAGCTTTTCAGTTATGTCAAATTTCTAGGGGTAGGCCACTCTATAATTGCCTTGATTTTCTCCCGGTGGACCTGGACACCATTTTCCCCGATCACATACTCCAAGTAAAGAATCTCATTCATGCCAAACTCACATTTGGACTCTTTTGCGTAGAGTTTTTGATCCTCCAAAATATCCAATACCTTATCCAAATTCCTGAGATGATCCTCCCAAGTCCTGCTATAAATGAGAATATCATCAAAGAAGACCAACAAAAATTTCCTCAATTACTTATTGAACACATGGTTCATGCAAAACTGGAATGTAGTAGGGGCATTGGTTAGCGCAAACAACATAACCAAGAACTCATAATGCCCATAATGGCATCAGAAGGAATTCTTCTGAATGTCCTACTCTCGAACTTGAATCTGGTGGTACCTTGAACGAAGATCAATCTTCCTGAAATATTTTGCTCCCGTCAACTCATCCATTAGTTCATCTATCCTCGAAATTGGGTACCTATTCTTGATGGTTTTCTTGTTAAGCGCTTGGTCGTCAATGCACATCCTCATGGAGCCATCCTTTTTCTTAACCAATACCACCGAAGAGGCAAAAGGGCTAGAACTAGGCCGAATGTGACCCATCTTTAACAAATCCTTGATGGTTTTTTCTATCTCGTCTTTGTACATCTTGGGGTGGCGGTAAGGATTGGTTATGACAACTTGAACCCCTTCTTCTAATTCTATAATATGTTCAAAGCATCTATCTGGGGGTACTCCTGGAGGAATGTCATAAAAAACCTTCTTATGTTTGCGAAGCAATACCTTAATATTGTCTGGATACTATCGAGGACGATCTAGTGGTTCCCTGTCAGAAATGTAGCACTCAACTGCCCACTCTATATATCCATGCCGCATCACTGCCTCCATACTGTGAGATGACATGATCTTGGGCGGATACTGGTGCATAGCCCATAAAACCACCTTTTTTCCATCTGGTCCCATGAACTCCATCTCCATGTTATATGATCAACAGTGTATTTCCCAACGGAGTATAACCACTGAACTCCAAGCACCACATTAGTGTCTGGCACATCCACCACAAAGAAATCATCTGTCAACGTATAATTCCCCATGGTTATTTTCAACTTGGGGATCCATCTAGTGCACTCCATATTATAGCCTCTGGGTATGATCACGATGAATCCCTCAAACTCCTCCGTTGGAATCTCTCGCATGTCCACCAAAGCTGCATATATAAAGTTGTGGGATGCTCCACTATCAATCAACACTGTAACCTTGTGCCCGTGCAGGACTCCTCAGAATCTGAAAGTGTGGTACCTAGGAAGTCCCGACATGGATGCCATAACAAGACCCTTAGCTCCGACCTGTGATGTCTCCTCACCCGATGTCTCGTGTTGATGTTCTTGTTCCTACTGCTCTTTCGTGTCATCATTATCACTATCCGAATAGACCTCAATATAATGAGCCTTGCCGGTCTTGTATTTCCCGACACACTTGTGCCCTAGTACCCACAGCTCCTGACAACTAAAGAACAATTTATTCCTCCTTAGCTCCTTCATTGTTTCTTCATCCAGCTTGGGCTTCCCAACCCAATCCCTCTGAAATGGTTTAGTTTCCTTTCTCTTCTGTGGGAAGGTGGGTTTTAGAGGAAACCTACTCTTAGGAGAAACATCCTGCATGTCCCTAGTATGACTGACTACATCCTGCAAAGTGGTGGGTTTGTAATCCTTCACCAATCCACGTAATGGCTCTGTTATCCCCTCAATGAACAACATCACCAAGCATGCCTCAGATATGTATGTCACCATCACTGCTAATCTCTGGAACTCAGACATAAATGCCTCTGGGCTACCTGTCTGCTTGAGTTGAGCCAACTATCGAAAATGGATCTATGGGTCTTTCTTATCAAACCTCTAAATGATCCTCTATGTGAAATCGCGGTATGAAGTGATGCCTGAATGACCCAATGTCACTAACCCATGGTACCACCACTCATGGGATTCTCCATCCAAATGCAGGGTGGCAAACTTAATAACATCAGCTTCAACCATTTTGTTGAGCTGGAAATAACTGTCCAACTTCTGCACCCATGCTCTAGAAGTGCATTTTGATGAACCATCAAAGTTTGGAATGGTCACTTTTCCCAATGTGCGTTGTAACTCCGTGTTTTGGGACATCGTCCCTTCCCCCCCCCCCAAGGCCTATTCTTACTTTTTAAGTGGAAAAAATCATGAAAGGACATGGTAGCTTGAAAATTATCTCCCAATCTCTGGTACTCCTCCAAATAAGCTCCAAAGGGTATATCCTGATCAATCCGCTCCATTCTCCCTGATGCATCATTATCAAGGAATTGAGGCATGATAGGCCTAGGTGTGTTGGTGTACAAATGGGGGTGGCTCTGCATGGTGGTGCGAGAATGGATTCCTTCCCCATTATTAGAATCCCTTTCACTGTTATGATTTTGCTTGTCTTGACTCCCCATGGTGTTCACTGCCATCTGCCCCATCAAATCCATCATTGTTTTTTGCCCCCTGGCCAAATCATTCAATGCACTAAGAAGACTGCTGAAAGTTTGTTCATCTTTGTCACTCATGATGTCTTCACCCTTATCTACCTTATTTACCTTAGGCTGATCTTCTGATTCTTGAAATGGTTCTTACCTGTTCAATGAAGATTCTCGACTCTAGTATATCTTCCTTCTGTGGGTGACGTTCTTCCTATCCTCCCTATTCATTTACTGCCCAATTTTTTTAACTTTCAGATCCCCACGACTGAGCGAGGAACATGCTATGATACCACTGTAATATTCCTTGCAGATTTATCTTGTGATTTTCTTAGTTATCTGACTCACAACTTCAAACATTTTGTCCACTTAAGATGTTTTGTATTTTTGGTTTATGGCTCTAAACAAACAATTCACATTCACCAATATGTATGTCACAATTTACCAATTAAATCATAGCCTTACTGCTGTCTTTTATTTACTAATGAAAAATAGTTCATCAAAATGATATAACTTCAACACATACATGCATAAACAATAAATAGGAACAACATGGGGGAAACCTGGGTAAACTTCATTGGCTGCCCCTGCAAAAGTGCTGGTAAATTTGCTTCTGTGGTTGATGATGCATACAACAACCTTTGCAATGAATACATATCAATAAGTGGAAGAGATATGCCCATAAAATAAATATGTATTGCAGCTACAACAATTTATGGGTAATAGTAATGGACAACTCCACAAATTCGACCCCAAACATAGGAATACTCACCCAAACAAGATGCACGTCCCCTCTGAAGAAAGTAACTAAGTTCGCGAAGGGATTAATGTTGTACTTTCCTTGAATGTGCTTCCAGTTGGAAGTGTATGTGCTCAGAATGTTGATAAGAGTGCCCAGATTCAATAAATAGTGCCCAGACTTGAAAGAGAGTGGGCCCAACTTAAGAAGTAAGTGTCCAACAAGTAAGAAAGGTGCCCAACAAGTGGGAAAATCACCCAGACAACAAGAAATCACCCCTGCAGTCAATGTTTCGACCCTCTCTATCACTAAACTCACCCATCAATAAATAAATTCGTCCCACAATAACAACTCATCCCCACATCAGAGAATGATACCCAGGAAATAGAGAAACTCGACCCTCTTGATCCAATCGACCTCCTTGCCAAAGATAATTCGCTACCACTGAAACTCAACCACAAATGAAAGAGAAATGTTGCCTCTAAAATATCTAAGCTGTCAATGAAGCCCAAGGAAGAAATTTGGATGATCTCTTCTCCAAACTAGCTAGGGTGTATCGTTGCAATATTGAAACCACTAGAAAATTGAAGGGTTTCCAGAAAAAACCCTAATCTCTTTCTCAAGAGCTCTCCAAAACTATTTTATTAATAAGCAAGCGTAAGAATTGATGATAGACTCCTCCTATCTATACTTCTAACTTGAGATTTTCTTTCCTTCTCTTATGAATGTGGGATAATAACCCCACTTGACTTTTTTGTCGTTCTTCATGTTCCCTTGATTATTTTTCGCCCTAGCCCATAGGAACTCAATTAGGCTAGAAAATTTTTCTCTTAGAGAGATTAGACAGATGGGGACATTACTTACAACTTGCGGATGAAAGAAGGTACGAAAATTGCTGATCACTTGAATGTTTTCAATACTCTGACTTGTCAATTATCTAGTATGGACGTAATGTATGAAGATGAGGACAAGGAGGTTATGCTACTGTGTTCGTTGCCTGAGTCTTGGGATCATCTGGTCACAAATATGTGGTTTATCACAACAAATGCCATTGATTATGACACTGTTGTGGGATATTTGTTGTCTGAGGAGATAAGGAAAAGATCCAGTAAAGAAAGAGGGAAAAATCAGAGGGGTACATCAAGGTCTAAGTCAAAAGGCAAGAAGAGTAAGCATAAATGTTGGTTCTATGGAAAATCAAAGGGGTACATCAAGGTCTAAGTCAAAAGGAAAGAAGAGTAAGCATAAATGTTGGTTCTGTGGAAAATCTGGGCATCTCAAGAAGGATTGCTGGAAAAGAAAGAATGCATCCAAAGACGACTCCACAAAAGAAGCAAAGGAATCTAATTTAACAGAAACAAGTTCATGTATGGTTGATGAGGTATTGTCTACTTGTGATGTTTCACATCAACATCATCATTGGTTGTTAGATTCTGGTGCCTCCAGCCACATGTGTCTTCATAGAAATTGGTTTCCAACTTACCAATCTATTGATGATGGTGTTGTTTTTATGGGAAATGATTTTTCTTGTAAAATTGTTGTAGTTGGTAGCGTCCAGATTAAAATGCATGATGGTTTTGTAAGAACATTAACAGATGTAAGGCATGTACCCGAACTTAGAAAGAACTTGGTATCTTTGGGAGTTCTAGATTTTGTTGGTTATAGGTGTACAACTCAAGGTGGAGTATTGAAGGTGTCCAAAGGAATCTTAGTAGTCATGAAGGAAAAGAGGACCGAGAACCTTTATCATCTTGAAGGAAGGACATAAGTAAATCAAGCAGTGGTAGCATCTGAAAATACTAGTGACTCTGTTTGTTTAGGAAATCGATGTTTGGGTCATATGAGCGAGAAAGGGCTTAAGGTACTGGTTGATCATAAGTCACTTCCAAGTTTGAAGTTTCTGAATTTGAATTTCTGCAAGTATTGTGTTTTTGGAAAGCAATGTAGACAAAATTTTAAAACATGAAGGCATATAAGCGAAGGTATCCTTGATTACATTCATTCAGTTGTTTGGGGACCATCCCCTATAGTTTCTTTTGGAGGATAGTCATATTTTGTGACATTTATAGATGATTACTCTAGAAAGGTTTGGGTCTATTTACTTAAAAGAAAGGCTAATGTATTTAATACTTTTAAGCAATTCAGAGCTTTGGTTGAAAAGAGCACTGACAGGTCAATCAAGTGTTCAAGGATAGATAATGCAGGTGAGTTCACATCTGTGGTATTTGAGAACTATTGCAAGGAAGATGGGATCGAAAGACATAAGACCACGGTTTATACTCCTCAACATAATGGTGTTACTGAACGCATGAATATGACTCTTCTAGAGAGAGAAATGACCATGCTCAATAATGCCAATATGCAACAGGATTTGTGGGCAGAAGCAGTTCTTACAACATGTTATCTGATAAATCGGTCACCATCAACTGCAATAAACTGTAAGATTCCAGAAGAGGTATGGACATGTCATTCATGTTATTTTTCACATCTCAGAATATTTGGTTGTGATGCTTATGCTCTTATTTTTAAAGATCAACATTCTAAGTTAGATCCTAGATCAAAGAAATATGTCTTTGTTGGTTGTGGTGATGGAGTTAAGGGATACAGATTATGGAATTCTACTACCCACAAACTCATCATAAGCAAATATGTAGTATTTGATGAATCCTCACTCTTAAAATTAGAACTGGTAGATGTTGAAGTGAGACAAGAACATGTACCGCAAGTTCAAAAAATTCAGTTGGAAACTCAACCATCTTCAGAAAAGGAGGAGCATGAAGAAGTTCCAGAATAAGAAGATGAAGATGCATAAAATATCCAGGAAACAGAGGATATGCCTCAACCATCTCTAAGGATATCTTCATGGGTTAGGAGTCCTCCTACAAGGTATGACGATTATGTTTCATCTGTGGCTTTGGTTTCTATTGATGGAGAACCTAGTTGTTTTTAGGAAGCAATTAAGGTATCTGAAAGTGCTCAATGGAAGAAAGCTGTGAAAGAAGAAATGAATTCCTTAGAGAGGAATAACGCATGCTCGACCTAGTAGAACTTCCAAAGGACAGGAAGGTTGTCGACTGCAAGTGGGTCTACAAACTGAAAAAGGTTGTTGATGATAAAGTCGAAAGGCATAAAACAATACTGGTAGCAAAAGGGTATTCTCAAAAGGAAGGTATTGATTTTCATGAGATATTTTCACCAGTTGTGAAGCTTGTTTCAGTTTGTGTTGTGTTAGCATTAGTTTCTTTACTTGATCTTGAGTTAGAGTAGCTAGATGTTAAAACAATGTTTCTACATGGAGATTTAGATGAGGATATATATATGGAACAACCAAAAGGGTTTTTTTAGGATCACAATAAGAGGTTTGTTTGCAAACTCAAGAAGTCATTGTATGGCCTCAGACAGTCTCCCGGACAATGGTACAAGAAGTTTGATTCCTTCATGGTGAGCCTAAATTTTACAAGAAGTGAATATGATAATTGTGTTTACTTTAAAAAGTTGGAAAATGGCATGTTCATTATTTTGGTGTTATATGCTGACGATATGCTTGTGGCAAGCAAAAGCATGGTTGAAATCAATAGGTTAAAGGCTCAGTTGGCTAGGGAATTTGATATGAAGGATCTAGGAGCAACAAAACAAATCTTAGGCATGGAGATACACATAGACATGAAAACTAGTAAGATGTGGTTATCACAACATAAGTATGTGGAGAAAATACTTATGAGATTCAATATGAATAATGTGAAACCCATACAGATCCCTTTGGCTTCCCATTTCAAGTTTTCTTCAGGTGTATGTCCTAGTAATGACGAAGAAAAGGATTATATGTCTCGTGTATCATATGCTAATGCAATGGGAAGTTTGATGTATGCGATGGCGAGTACTAGACCAAATATTTCACATGCGGTTAGTGTTGTCAGTCGATACATGGAAAATCCAGGAAAAGAGCATTGGGAAGCAGTGAAATGGGTGCTTCGATATCTTAGAGGCACAAACAATTATTCTATCACCTATGATGGTTCCAGAGATTCATTTTGCGGTTATGTAGATTCAGATTTTGCACGTGACTTGGACAAAAGGAGATCCACTTCAGGATATGTCTTTACTCTTGTAGGAGGACCTATTAGTTGGATTTCAAAGCTTCAAAACATAATCGCTTTATCCACTACTGAGGCAGAGTATATGGCTGCTTCACATGCATGCAAGGAGGCAGTTTGGTTACAGGGTTTGTTGGGTGAGTTTGGAAGGATGCAAGACAAGGTGAAAGTATTTTGCGATAGTCAAAGTGCTATTCATTTGGCTAGAAATCCAGCTTATCACAGTAAGACGAAGCATATTTCTGTTAAGTACCATTTTGTAAGACATGTTGTTGATGAAGGTGGAGTGGCTCTGGAAAAGGTCCATACAAAAGTGAATTCTACAGATATGTTTACGAAACTAGTTTTGTTAGAGAAGCTATGATGGTGTTTGGATTCTCTTGGCTTGCAGAAAATGTGATGAATTAATTAAGGGCATGATATATCAAGTAAATTGTTGTCAAGGTGGAGATTGTTGGAAACATGCCAACGAATTTCCTCATGCACTCACATGCACATGCATTTCAACTAAATCAAGAATGTGCATTACATGCACTCATTGTAAACTGTGTAATCTATTTATGAACTGTTCATGTAACTATGTGATCTATTCATGATAAGTTTGTGTAAATGAGTGATAGATGTTATATATACGAGCATACCCATAGAGGTGACAGTGTGATGTGGAGTGCAAGGTGTGTAGAGAGCAGAGTGTTTGTGAGGAAATGATGATTGCATGCCTGAGATTGACTATTGTAATTCTCCCTTGAATAATAAGAATACTGAATATCATTGCCCGTGGTTTTTTCCCGCATTGGGTTTCCACATAAATGACTATGTCAATTGTGTGATTGTTGTTCTCGATTTTATGTGTGTTTAATCTTACTTGTTGATGCTACACTATTGACATAATCAAAAGTTAAATAAAATTTAAAAAAAATTATATTGAAATCATGGGTTATCTAAAGATGATGGACAAGTAGGAATTGCTTTTCATTTTGAATTTTATTTGAATGTGGAACGTTACTTTTTCAGTTGCTCATGTTTCCAACCTTTTTGCATTTTCCAGCTAACATGTTTCATTTATATCTTGAAACTTAGAAAGTTAAAAATGATGTGCCTTTTCTTTTTCCATATATTGTATCCAATAAATGGTATTAAAGTGACACTTACAAAGTTAAAAATTATGTGCCTTTTCTTTTTCCATATAATGTATCCAATAATACATGGTATTAAAGAAACGATATACTTCTAAATTTTAACAACTTAAAAATATCAGTATGTGATATACTGAAGTTCAAGAGTTGATTTTTTCTTTTCAACTCTTAAGATAAATTCTTCCTGTTCTTTTTCAACGTTGTTCTTTCCTATTGTTTATGGTAATTTGTGCAATTATGTTGTTTACTTAGATAGTTTTTGGTGTATTTATATTTTTTTCTCATAAACTTTATCTATTTTAATTGAAGTCAAGAAATCATATTCTTTGATATATCAAATTACACTATCTAATTTTGAAATCTCCTAAATCACTTCAGCATTACACAAAGAAGCCTTTGCAATGGCCATAAACTCTGCACTCATATGTGCCAGACCATATGAATATTCCACATATTCTAGACGTTTAGAAGTTGGAACTAAATGAACTACTTAGAACCAAATTTCACCTATAGCATAGAGCCATGTCACCTCA
>JASDQU010881610.1:0-11444 GCA_032191745.1 Picea mariana | reverse complement strand
CCATTTCCTTGAGCAACTTTGGCCCAACTACTACTCTGTCGGTTGGATTATCCCAGCTTATTGGAGTATTGAAATTTCTTCCATAAAGTGATTCAAATGGGCTCATCTTCAACGATTCTTGATACCCATTGTTGTAGGCGAATTCTACCAAGTGCAGGTAGTCTTCCCATTTCGATGGTTTTTCCATCACATACATTCTCAGTATGTCTTCTATCACTCGATTCACCTGCTCTGTCTTCCCATCCAACTCAGAATGGTAGGATGTACTGAAATTCAAATTCGTTTTGAATCCCTTGAATAACCCCTTCCAGAATTTTGAGGTAAATTTCGAGTCTCTTTTAGACACAATTGTCTTGGGAATTCTGTGCAATCATTCCACTTCCTTCATAAAAATATCAGCAACATCTGCTGCCTTATGAGTAATCTTTAGTGGAATAAAATGGGCATCTTTTGTAAGCTTGTCCATTACCACCATGATTGAGTCATGGTTCTTGCTTGTTCTGGGTAATCCCATGATGAAATCCATTGTCACCACTTCCCACTTCCACTCAGGAATGGGTAAAGGTTGCAGCAACCCTGCCAGGTTCCCATGTTTATATTTAAACTTCTGGCACTCCATACATCTAGCAATGTATTCAACAATCTCTTTCTTCATACCTGGCCAAAAATAATGGCTCTTGACTGCTGCTACAGTTTTTTGATATCCAGGGTGCCCTACATAAGTGACATTATGCATTTCATGAAAAATTATATGTTTCAGGTCCTGGACATTAGGTATGTAGATTATGTTCTTGTACAAAATTATTCCATTAGCCCCTAGTTTATAAATCTCCACTTTCAGTGGCATCTTACCTTGCTGTAGTTTTTCTACCAAATCTCTGTACTGCAAATCTGTATTTGCAGCCTCCAAAATCCTTCCCTTTATATCAGTTTGGTACATGCTAATCGTTGTAGCATGTAAGTTGTGCACCTTTTTGCTGAGTGCATCAGCCACCTTGTTTTCCTTCCCTTTGATATGCTTGATATCAAAGTCGTATTCACACAGAAACTCCAGCCACCTACTCTGCCTACTGTTTAGGATGGACTAGTCAAACAAGTATTTCAGACCATTGTGGTCTGTTCTCAATTCAAATCTCCTCCCCATGAGGTAATGTCTCCATTTCCTCAGAGCATGAACGATTTTTTCCAACTGCAAATCATGAGTGGCATAATTATTTTCGTGCTCTTTCAGCTTCCTGGACTCATAACAGATTACGAATCCATTATGGCTAAGGACTCCTCCCAGTCCTACTTTGCATGCATCGGTGCATACCACAAAATCTTCATTTGGGTCTGTGATCCTCGATATTGGAGCACGGGTTAAAATTTGCTTCAATTGTTGGAAGATTCTCTCAAAATCCTCTATCCACAGAAACTTCTTCTCCTTCCTTTGCAAATAAGTGATAGGGTGAGCTATCCTCGAGAACCCTGCGATAAACCTTTTGTAATAGCCCACTATACCCATAAAGGATCTAAATTCCACCACATTCCTTGGTGTTGAACATTCTCTAATGGCCTCAACCTTCTTAGGATCCATGGCGATCCCTTCTTCTGAAATAATATTCCCCAAGTAATGGATCTGTTCTTGATAAAATGAGCATTTGCTCAATTTGGCATACAACTGGTGCTCTCTTAGCACTTGCATCACCATCCTCAGGTGTTTTTCATGCTCTTCCTCTGACTTGGAATACACCAAAATGCCATCCAGGAAGACTATGAAAAACTTGTCTAGATATCCTTGAACACACCATTCGTCAAGAACATAAAAACAATAGGTGCATTTGACAGTCCAAACGACACCACTGTGAACTCGTAATGACCATACCTTGTTCTAAAGGTGGTCTTTCTGATGTCTTCATCCTTTATTATTACACGGTGATATCTCGATCTGAGATCTATCTTTGAAAATATCTTCGCATCCTTCAATTGATCGAAGAGGTCATCAATCCTTGGTAGAGGGTACTTGTTCTTAACAGTTACTTTGTTTAATTATCTGAAATCAATACACAGCCTCAACGTCCCATCCTTCTTCTTCACGAACAGGACCGGGGCACCCCAACGTGACACGCTTGGGCGAATGTACCCCTTCCTCAGAATCTCTTGAAGCTACAACTAAAGTTCTTTCATATCTGGTGTGCTTATTCTATAAGGAGCTTTCAACACTAGAGTTGCTCCAAGCATCAAATTTACAGAGAAATCGATGTCTCTTTTCAGAGGTAGTCCGGGTACCTCTTGAAATACATCTTCAAACTCTTTTAGTACCACATGGTCTCCAATATTTGAGACCTCATCCTTAGATGCTTCCTCCATATGGACTCCAAACAATTGACAACCTTTCCTATATCATTTCTTCAGCTGTAATAATGAAATTTCTCTAACAACAATAACTCTGGGAATTCCTTGGATTGTTTTCTGATTCCCCTCCTCATCTAGGAAAGTAAATGCCTTATTACGACAGTCCAGGAGGGAATGGTGTTGGTCCAACCAGTTCATCCCAATTAAACAGTCATAAGAGCCTAAAGGAATAATATTCAATTCAACCTTTGTGTTAAATCCTTTCATGTCCACAGGACAAGACTTAACCAACTCAGTGACTTTCCTCTTGGTTCCTGTAGCCAACAACACTAACCAAGACTTTTCATGTTTTCTTCTTGATAAATTAAAACCTTCCACCACTCTAGGATCTGTATAACTATGGCTATCCTCTGAATCAATTAAAACAATAAGTGGTCGGTTGTTAATCATACCTTCCACTTCAATCATGTGCGATTGAAATTCATCTTGCTTGTTGTCCAGGGCTACGTAGATCCTTGGCATCCTATTGCCCATGTCCTCCACTGTTTCATCTTGCTGAACATTGTGGATGACTCTCACGTTATCATTTATGTGGGGGCAATCTCTGTACCTATGGTTTCCTTTACAACCCCAACACTCCATAGGTGTCTTCCTTGGCAATTGACCACCCACTTTAGCCTTTTTGGGCTCTCTAAAATATTGATGTCCCTAAGGACTATTTTTGAGAAAAGGAGGCTTGCTTCCCTTCTACCTATGTTCCTTCTTGAACTTCTTCTTATATTCCCAAGCCTTCTGGAAGGTAGGCTTTTCTCTCTGTTGTTCATATAAACATTTCTCTCTTCTTATTGTTTCTTCAATAGACTTAGGGTCATCATACTGAATCTTGTCACCAATAGAAGGTGGTAATCCACTTAGATACCTCTGAATCTTGACAGCCTCCTCCTTGATGAGCGGAACATACTTCAGCAGTTTCAAAAATCTTCACTCATATTCATCAATGGTCATGCTGCCCAGTTTAATTTCAAAGAACTCTTTCATCTTTCTATCATAATATCTTTTAGTCAAATATTTGTTCTCGAAATAACTCTTGAATTCCTTCCAAGTGATATATTTCTCTCTAATGTGCTGCACCTGCACAAGCTGTTCCCACCACATGGATGCTTTTCCTTTCAACTGATACATTGCAATTCTTCCTTCAGCATGAGAGGAATAATTCTGTAATTGGAAGTAATTCCTCATGCCTAGCAGCCATGTCTCAGAATCTTCTTCCTTCTGGTGTTCTCCATCAAATGTGGGAGGCTCAATCTTATTCATTTCTCCTTTTAGTTCATCCACTCTAGACCTCCTATGCTTTCTGGTAGGACATGGGCTTGAACTACCACGTGTTTCTTTACTGGAATGCTTTGGGGAGCGACGACAACGTCTGCTAACACTCCTCAATATTCTTTTCCTCTCAGGGGTCCTGTTACTCCCTGTTTTTCTTGTGTCACTCTCCTTTTCCAATTTATTTTTGATCCTATCCAGGCTCCACAACAACTTCAAGTTGAATTCAACCTATTTATCTTGAGTTTTCTTGAGCCTTCTGCTATCATCTCGGTGAGCCTGGGCATATTTCCAATCTTTCAATGATTTTCATCATATGCCCTTCCCTATCCATCTCCTTTCTATTCCCATTGGAGTTCGATCCTTCGATTCCTAAGTTGACATCCATTCCTTTTCTTTCATTCTATGAAATGGAGGTAATTCACGCCTCTTCCATTTCTTTGCACTCGGCGGAAACTTTGACTGGTTCTGGCCCTCGTCAACTTCTGCAATTACAACATGAAAACAACAAGAATTCGTCAGACCATCTTTCCTTAACAAATTCCACACATTCAAAACCAACCCGATTCTAAGAAAATGTTTCGACTTCATGAATCTTTTGAGCTCTGCTCATCTCTGTAAATTTTGGGCGATAGCTCCCCCTTTCTTAGTCCCCAACCCATGCGATCATGGCCTGTGACCAAACACTAGACCACTATCTCTCAAGTTCTGGTTACCGAACTCACGAAATCAAGTGGATCAACGGTCCATGTGTACACGACATCCAATGGTTGGAACTCACTGTGGTCCTTCCGTCATCAAATTTTCGGGACTTCGGGACTTCGGGGCTTTGGGACTTTGGACCTTGGAGGTTCTCACACTTATTTCCTCCAAATCTTTCGACATTCGAAATTCTGATTTACTTCATCCCCTTCGAGCCCACATCACACAGTTGTCTCCAACAACCATAGTGGCACGTGGCACGCTTAGGAGGGTCCACGTCACCTTCGGCAACATCATCGGGTCCTCCCACATTCACTTTTCTTTTCAGGAGTTTGTGCGTTCGCACATATCACTTTTTACGATAGCCGAAATCACGAAATCATGATCTTCTCCTTCGCTTTATCCTATGACCAAGCTCTTTCCTTGCGATCTACGATGTAGATCTTTTCGGGACTTCAGAGTTTCGGGCATCGGGAGTTCGTGCCTCAACACATCTCTCTTTTCTCGATAGTCGAATCCCCGAAAGCTTTCTAGGATAACTCTCTTGCACCTTCTCCAAATCTGACAGTCGTGAGGGATATCCTTTCCTCCCGACTAGATCCAATGGCTCCAACACTTTGTGCATTGCACTCTCTCTCTCTCTCTCTGTGGCCAAATACCACACCGACTGCAGTTTTGTAACATGACCAAGCAACCCCTTGGCACTCAGAAATAATCTAAGGTTCGAAATTAGTCCCTCCAAACACAATTTCTACCTGAAACCTTGGGTCCAATGGCCCCTTATCTGGCCCATCTAGGCTCAGCGTTGAAAACCTAGGCTTTGATACCAAATTGTAACATACCTGGCCCTCCAAAGGTCGGGCAATGCTACCAACACTTATGATTTTATCCCTTTAAAGCTCTGATACCAAAATGTAACATCCCCAGCCCTCCAAAGGCCAGGCAATGCTACCAACACTTATATAACATGCATTTAAAACAATTCAATACATTAACACAGAGTAAGAACATAATTACTACTAGCATACATAATCCATGGCATTAACAATAATTCATATGCACAACAGTAAACATCATCGCAACGGAATACATGATAATATTGCAAGCATCACAAACATGCATTTAAAAGTTGAATTTAAACACATGCATACACTTAGCTTTGAAACTAGATGTAATTCACCAACTGCTTGCAGAGCTTCCATGAACCTCCCAGCCTTAGATCGCGCTGCTCATCACTCTCAGTAGTAGGTCACCCCCAAGCTGGGACTAAGCTCCACCGACAGGGAATCCTAGGCCAGGCAAGGTCAACGGGAATACAACCAGTTACAGAGGAAGGATTTTCTCCTAGGAGTCACTTATGCCCACTGCTCATAGACTCTCATTCCCCACATGCCTGTCCCACCCCAAGAGTATACACCTTGAATGTCACCAAGACAGTCCTTCAGCTGCTAACCTCCCTTTCCTTGGGCTTCAACAACAAACCAAACTGGAAGTCTCAGAGTTCTGTAGCAGCTACAACACCCCTTCTAGGAGATCTTAATTCCTCATCACAATATCCCACAATATCCTATTCTTGTGACCAATTCCATCACAGTGAGGACACACCAACAAGGCTAAGCAATGCACCGTCAATGGCAGCAACCTCACATGGTCAGGACTACATTGCCACAACAACCCACTGGGATAACACAACATGACCCAGACAGCTTCGGGTTTCTCAATCATTGCAACACATAACGGACTCATGGTTATGGTTTCAGGATTGCGTAAGGGTGCACAGAGATCTCACACACAGGCTTGAATTTTCAAGGTAAGGGATCTGAAAACAACACCAGGCAAAGGTCGATCATGGACAGTCACGAGTTTAGATGAAGGATGGCGAATTGGAAGGTTGAACCCCTGGACTTAGGTGATGGCTGGCCGAATGCAGACCCCTAACATGACTTATTCCTATGGTTTTAACTGCATGCGCCTAGGTCGACACATGTCGCCCATGAAGCTACATGCGCTCCATCAACATGCATTCCTCTCCAGGAACTTAGGACAAAACATATACATTTACACAGTACTTTGGAATAATAATAAATTATTATTCCCAAGGGCTTAAGCCCCCAAGCTTAGCCCCTCTTTCTTATCTTTTAGGCCCCTCTCCCTTACCCAGGATTTGTGGAAGATTAGTCCCCCATCACTCATTCATCATGATTGGTCCACACACAGAGATGTTTATCTTTTATTAATAATGTGCATAATTACATGTACAAAATCAGGATCCTGGCCTTTAACACTTACGCTCTCCAGCCTAATAAACACATAATCCTATCATCTTATCAATACTTGGCTCACCGGCCTACAAAACATGATTTACAAAACATGATTACAAGAGGCCTCATCCTTTGGGATATTACATGGTTACATTCTCATGTATTTGTGAGCGTGAGAAAGAACAAAGACTATGCTCATAATTGGTTTCATTTTTACACAAGCTTGAAACAAAATTAAACTATGCTTGTAATTTCCCAACGTAATTTCCAGAGGTTTTGAGGGATACCCGTGGATGGTTGGTACTCTTATCCTATCCTGAAAAGCTAGTGACTTAAGTCTAGAAAGATATTCAAAGGCTGGAGACATGCTCCCCCAAGCTTCGTTTCATTCAGTGACTTTGAGGTTGTCACCAATTTTTGTACTATATGGAGAAAAAGGATAAGGATGGATGAAAGGAAGGTTCAAATACGAGACCTAAGAAAAGACTCAACTCGAAATATATGAGATCAATCTAAAGACTTGACTTGATATCTACGAGATCTAGTGAAAAAACTTGACTTGGCAGGAGAGGTGACTTTTTCATTTTTTAACGAGCTTGCTACATAGAAGCAAAACTATTCTCAAGACCTTTGTTTCATTTTTTAAGGAGCTTGCCACGTAGAAGAAAAAATATGCTCAAAAACTCTCCTTGATCATGGCTTCCAAGAGGAAAATGGTCTGGAAGGAATACATATCAAGGGATAAACATTAGCCATGGCTTCCAATATATCTTCACTATATGGAAGAAAAACACTCAGGAAGGAATACATGTCGATGACATCGATAAGGGTAGGGAGGTCTGGATCTAATAGCCCTATCGAAGAGAATACCATCTCAACTACCAGATCTAATTCAGGAGAAGGGATAGATTCCCTCTCGTGCAAGGTTGAACACATGGGGCAGGTTGTTACATAATTGACTTGTGGCACTGACATGTATGGACCATTTAGGGAAGGAAAATTGTTGACCATCAGATGAGAGTCAATGAATGAAATTTGGTCGATCGTTACTATGTTTACGTTGTGAGGGAAACATATCACTTGAAAGTGAGTGGACACAACAACTCTCATAACGTAGGCATAGTCTCTCTCAAGGAGCGGGTGAAAGTCCAAGGGGTCGTTAGCTACCATCACATCGATGTAGACCATTCTTACTCCCAAAGTAACTGGAAATTGAGGAAGGATCCCTGAAGGTTTACTAATTCTTCTGTCAAAGGTCAATAGATTCTGAGTCATGGGAACAAGATGTGGGGAACCAAAGGCTTGCCAAGAATTTATGAATAAGATGCTAAGAGAAGCACCTTCATCTATTATAGTGTTAGGAATATTCCTATCACAAACCTGCATGGTGATTTGGAAAGGCACGTAAAAAGGAAGACAAGGTTCTGTCAAATGATTCCAATTAATATAAATGATCTGATTACTTGAAGAGGGTTCCATCAGGATGAGCAGAGTGCCCCCTTGTTCGAGTGAATCAATATTAACGAGGTAGACCTAAGCGACATCCTCACTCTTTGAATGAGGAGTGGGATCGACCGATGATGGAACCAGATTTACCACTTTGGTTTCATTCTTCAAGGGAGGAGTGGGATTGATCGATGACAGAACTAAATTGACCACTTTGGTTTCACTCTTCAAGGGAGGAGTGGGATTGATCGTTAACAAAACAAGATCGATCATGTGGGTTTCACTTTTTAGATGAAGAGTGGGGATGATCGATGACAGAACTAGATCAACTACTTAGGTTAGTGGTTCAACCGAGGATGAAACCAGATTGACTACCTAATCAACCAAACTGACTAGGGATGGAACCAAATTGACCAGTCCATCAATGAATGACATTTCAGAAGAGATCTCATGATAACTAGTTGGAAGTTGAATCTTTTCCAAAAGATAAGAAGCCTCATCCATATAAGGGAAAAGGTGAGAGTAATGATCACCTTTGCATAGCATACAAGGAAATTTGATAGCTCTATTCTTCTTACCAACCTTAACGTCACTAGTTGATAGGGCGTCACCAGCATGTTCAACATGGTTTGATGATGTGGAACACCACATTCCTAAGACCTTAGGGAGACCAGGGAAATCCCTCAGAAATTGGTCACCCTTACAAAGACTATAAGGGAATTTGGGTTTATGATTCTTTGTTTTCGACTTGTCAACTTTATCAACACTTCCAGTACGATTAATAGTAGCTGGCAGCTTAGATCCAACATGACCTGATGAACTTCGAGGCTTGGTCTATTTCTGATTCTTCTTCTTCTTCCCCTTCCCCTTCTATTTCTTCTTCTTCTTATCAACCTGGCTACTTTCTTTAGAGCTTTCACTAGGCGAAGAGGGAGAAAGGGAAGGAGACCCAATGGGTGAAGAAGGTGAAAGGTCGCCATGAGGTTGATTTGTGGGTGGTTTGCTTATATCTTAAGAATTAGTTGCATTCAAAGCACTGGGAAAATTCGATATCACCGAAGTGGGGAACAAACAAACCAGTAATACGATGGTGAGTCTTGGAAGACTCAGTGTGGCAATGCACGGAGGACTAACATTTCCAAAACAAGGAAAGGTGAAAGTTTCCTTGGGAAAAGGGGTTCCTTCATTGGTACTCCTAGGAATTGACTCCATTGACATTGACTCGACCTAAGGTCCACTAAAGAAAATAAAAAGCACACGCTACAAATCTAATAAGAAAACAATCAAACAAACCATCCCAAAATGAAACCACTAGTTGGTGATGAAATCCAACATCATTAGATTAATATAGGAAGTGGTTGGGATAAACTGGGTGGATCAATTACGTTGGTGACCTGCTTAACAGAATTACGCCTTGTTGCAAGTTCCCACATAGTTTTACCAGTGGGTGTACCCTCGAAGGATCCCTAGTGAGTTTGACCAGTGTTTGACCTAGGTATAGAAAAGACTCCCCTTCATTGTCACCTTGTGTATCAACCCTACAGATATAGGCCACTAAGGTTACCAAATCACAGTCAGCCTTCAGGCGGGTACAATCGACATTCGGGAAGGAACGTATGGGCAGGACAACAAATCCAAAATTCTTCAAGATAACTAAAGACAAGTGGACCGAAAAAATCGAGAGGATCCTGAACCTATTCAGAATTTACGAAGCTTTGATACCAAATAAAAGCAGTTAGTTTTCAGGAAGAACCCCCAATATACGATCTTTCTGCTACATGGGTTAAGATTCGGAGGGGAAATATTCTCTACTCTCCTGCATGGGACCTCGTGTTTAACCCTTGTTTGAGAGGGGGATCCCGTCTATGATTATACGAACAATTGGATTTACTACTCCCTAGCACGAGATTCTATGTTTATCTGATGGCTTTGGAAAGTTATCCTCACAACCTATTCCAAAGCCCTACACTTTAATATAATGTAGGTTCGCTACCAGATAATTTAAAAGTGTATGATAAATTTTATAAGCACTTCATTTTAGGGATGTTGTTTACTCAAGGGTGAAAAAGTGAAACTTATGATTTTTTAGACTCGACTTCAAAAGAATGTAGAAAAATGAGATGAAAATATTTTTCTTCAATGAATCCTACATATGGGATGGATAAGACATTCACTTTTTTTCAACAAAACCACCCAATTCCCAAATGCAATCTACTACACTACCCAAAAGAAAGAATGGAAGTATATTCTTTGTTTGACTCTAATAGAAATAAAATGCAAATCCTTTAATGCTCCATTATTTTCAATCAAAATGAAAGAATCGAATGAAGATACAAAAGACACAAAGCAAAAAGGATTACAAGCAAATAATGCACTCACAGGATAACAGAAACTAAAAGAAACAAGTATGATAACTCACTCAATCAAGGACTCGAAAATCGATAAGCATTCAAGGAATATAAGAAAGTTCATAGAAGAATCCAAAAATTGATAAGGAGAAAGAGAAATCACTCAATTGTATTGACAAAATGAGCAACAAGAAAGAGCAATCCAGGCTAGGTTGTGGTAAGCATAAAGTCTCAAATCGTTAAAAGAGGAAATATTTAAAAAGCAATTAATACCAACAAACCTTTACAGAACTTTTCAATGAGTCAAATTACCAGAAAATTAACAAGAATCAAACCAAATCAAGAAAAAACAAGGAGAATCAATCTCGCAATTTGGAAAAGGTCGCAAGCTAAAAAAATACAGTGAAAAGAGTGATAAGAAGCCATATCCTCAACCTAAACAAATTCACAAGAAAAATTACAGACTCTAGGGAAAATACCTCCAACAAAGGGCTGAGCAAAACAAGGCAAAATCTCCTAGATCTGCCCAAAACCAAAGAGAAGGGCTCCCTAAACAAAGAGACGGAGTGTTATAACACTCCCTAAGATACCAAAGAGTAACATTGATTAGATAATCAACACTTGTGAGAAAAACAGGACCGCGGAGCAATAAAATAAAACAAATGCAGAAACAAAACACAGAAGACACACAATACAAGAGAGACACAGATTTACGTGGTTCACCCAGTGTGGGCTATGTCCACCAGAGAAATTGCCAGGTCCTTCCTTTATTATTATCTAGCAAATGAAGGGATACAACCTACAACAAAACCCGCTGTAACTTCCTCTTCTTTCTCTCACAGTCTCCTCTCTCAGAATACAATATTCACCATCAACCATAGCCATGATACATTTCCCTCATAAAAGAGGGTTGCCTTCTAGGGCAAAAAATCCTAACATAATCTCTACCATTAGATCTGCGACCTTATAATGAACGGTCCAGATTTACAATGAAATTACAATATAATTTTACAAGGCAATTTTTGCTTCA
>JASDQU010881609.1:15761-30866 GCA_032191745.1 Picea mariana | reverse complement strand
TATTCGGAACTATGGAAGAATAGAAGCACCTTTAAGATCACTAACTAAGAAGGATGCATTTTCATGGAATCCATAGGCAAGTAAAGCTTTCGAACAACTTAAAGAGGTGATGTGTAAATCTCTTATCTTGACCACTCTAGAATTCACAAAAACCTTTATTGTGGAATGTGATGCCTCGGGAAATGGAATTGGTGTTGTCCTAATGCAAGAAGGAAGGCCCCTGGCTTTTGAAAGTCGACCACTTAAGGGAAAGGACTTACACAAACCCATTTATGAGTAAGAAATGATGGCAATACTACATACATTGAAGAAATGGAATCCTTAGCTAATAAGTAGGCACTTCAAGGTCAAAACTGATCATGATAGTCTTAAATACTTATTGGAACAAAGACTATCTTCAAAAGAACAACAAAAATGGGTAACCAAGATATTGTGTTATGATTTTGAAATCGTCTATAAAAAGGGGAAGCAAAATGTTGTGGCAGATGCACTCTCAAGAAAGGAAGAAGATATTGAGGCCTTTCTCTGTGTTGTCTCGATCATCCAACCTGATTGGATAATAGAAGCAAGGGATGAATGGAAGAATGACGAAAAAGTGTGGACTCTCATTCAAAGGTTGCAGTAGGATTCCAGTGCATCAGTTACATTTACATGGAAAAATGATTCACTATGGTATAAATATTGCTTATATTTATGTAAGAACTCCCAACTCAAACAAAAGGTACTATTGGAATTGCACACCTCTCTAGTAGGAGGGAACTTAGGATTTTTGAAAACCTACCATAGAGTCAAGAAGGATTTTTTTTGGGATCGCCTTAAAACTGATGTTCAAAGGTTTGTGGCAGAATGTTTGGTTTGCCAACAAAATAAGGTGGAAACAATTAATACCCCAGGTCTTTTACAACCATTACCCATCCCAAGTCAGCATTGGGAGGAGGTTTCCATGGATTTCATCACAGGGTTACCAAAGTCTGAAGGAAAGAGTGGCATCATGGTGATTGTTGATAGACTGACCAAGTACGCACACTTTTGTCCACTCTCTCATCCCTTCAAAGCTAGTAAAGTTGCCACCACATTCATGGAGACAGTTCAAAAGCTACATGTCAGCCCAAAGATTATTGTAAGTGACAGAGATCCCATCTTCACTGGACATTTTTGGACAGAATTATTTTCTTGTTTGGGTACTCAATTGGCTCATAGCTCATCCTATCATCGTCAATCTGATGGACAAACTGAGATAGTGAACAAATGTCTATAAGGATACCTTCGTTTCTTTGTCTCTGATAAACAAACACAATGGTTCAAATGGTTACCCTTGGCAGAATGTTGGTATAACACTTCCTTTCATACTACAACAAAAATGACACCATTTATTTCACTTTGTGGATACCACCCTCCTTCCATAACTTCTTCTCTAAAAGAAAAATCTAAGGTTGAATCAATGGAAGATCACATCGAGAATCAACAACAAGTTCTCCAAATCTTAAAGGACGACCTGACCATGGCACAAAATCGCATGAAACAACAAGAAGATCAACATCGTAGTGAAAGAAGTTTCGAAGTAGGGGATTGGGTATTTTTAAGACTACAACCATATAAACAGATGTCCCTCAAGCAAGCCAAGAAGGATAATAAATTATCACCAAAGTACTATGGCACTTATAAGGTGTTGCAAAAGATTGGTACTATGGCATACAAATTGGAGTTGCCTGCATCTTCACGAGTACACCCAGTTTTCCATGTTTCATGCTTAAAGAAGGTTATAGGCGACAAGATCCTAATTCAAACTATATTGCCAGAACTTGACGAGGAAGGAAAAATCATATTGGAGCCTGAAGCCATCACTGACACAAGAATTTGTCAGCTGAGGAATAGATCCATTTCAGAGTATCTCATTAAATGGAAGAAACTACCAACTTAAGATTCCACTTGGGAAGATGAGTCTTTTATACAGAAGCATCCAGAGTTACTCAAGCGTTGCGGACAACCCTTGTCTCAAGGGGAGGGGCATGTTAAGCCCTAATATTGGCTCATTACCCCTTAATTGTGGCATATTATATTAGTAATGTTATTTTATCTATGTCAGCTTTAGTCCATTAGTTGTAATTATACCTCCTAGATTGTTATATATACCAAGGAGACATTTTCATTTTGAATCATCTGATACTTGAACATTTAAGTGGGGTAAAAGGATTTTGCCCCCTTGAAGAGACTTATTTTCTGAAATTATCTCTTTTTCAAGGCGTTGAGTACTTTTTTTGAGGATTTTCTATGTTACATTGATATTTGGTTCTTAACAGTCTGGGGGCAAGTGGGCCCCCAGCGAGAGTTCGGGGGTGAAGCCCCTGAAGGAAAAATTGCCTTGTAAAAGTATATTGTAATTTCATTGTAAATCTGGACCGTTCATTATAAGGTCACAGATCTAACGATAGAGATTATGTCAGGGTTTTTTTCCCTAGAAGGCAACCCTCTTTTATGAGGAAAATCTATTGCAGCGATGGTTGATGGAGAATATTGTATTATGAGATAGGAGACTGTGAGAGAAAGAAGAGGAATTTACAGCGGGTTCGTTATAGGTTGTATCTCTTCATATGCTAGATAATAATAAAGGAAGGAACTGACAATTTCTGTGGTGGATGTAGCCCACACTAGGTGAACCACGTAAATCTGTGTCTCTCTTGTATTGTGTATCTTCTGTGTTTTGTTTCTGCATTTGTTTTATTTTATTGCTCCGCGGTCCTATTTTTCCAACAATAACTGCTACTCTATCTTCTTCTATTCTTGATCTTTAATTAGACAATGACAACCACCTTAGAACGAACAATTCTTCATTTTGGACTCTGCTTTTGTTTTTTATATTCTAATCTCAACCACAGAGACACGATATTCTCATCACTTTTTCTCGTTTATATAATCTTCAAACTGGTGTGAAATTTAAAACATCGTGTCCCTTTATCTAAACTGTTAGCACTGAAAGTCACACTTTGACTGCTAAAGTGTAAGCTCAACACCCATCAGAATGTAAAATATAACTTTGGTTTTGAATAGGTAGATCAACAATCTGGATAAAGAAAGAGAGAGGGAAGCAAACTGCAGATCAGTAGGCTACACCAATGGGAAATGGAGTCACAAACATCCCACTCATCAAAGGCACAAAAGATGCTTAATAGAAAACAAGATTATATGCTGATAGGTGGAAGAAATGAAGAAGGAAAACAAAAGATAGAATTTTCAGTAAATAGAGATCCTCTCAGTTCAATGAATCAACAAATACTTGAATATAAACAATGACCGATGGGCAAAATACATCAGATCCTTTGTTGCTTAGGGATCCATAAATCATTGACAGCCTTTGATCCTCAAATATGCAATATATTCAAATAAAAAGAAATATAAAAGAAGAATCGCAATCTGAAATCACATCTCTCATGAGTCTCCAATAGAAGTAATGCTTACAATCCCAAAATGCCCACAGGCTTACAAATGAACACACACGGAAAATGGCCTATTCCTACACTCTCTAGCCTCTCCTAGCTCATGAATCCCCTATCCAAGAGATATAACCCTCTTTAAATAGAAAATAGAATCCAAATAACCTAAGGAGGTCAAATCCTATCTTCTCCATTGGATTCTAAGCCTTGGAGATAGGTGGCTAGGCTAGAGTCAAAGAGACAAAAATCCAAAAAACTGTTGATTTTCAGGAATTTGTTGGAAGTCATTAATAAATTGTTTCCACCTCATGCATGAGGCCTTTGATGGAGATAAATATTAGGTGCAAGTGTCCCTTGATATCTAACTAATCCTTGAGAATCCATTAGAATTCTCCTTGACATGTGGCAACCTCCCAACAAGGCGAATATCAAAACCGTGACCACTACAGGAAATTAGTATGCAACGCCACTCTACAGGGTACGCAGCGCCTACTTCTATATCCAATATCTCTCAAACCAAAACACATTTTAAAAAAATAAGAGATTTTTTTGTTATTGGAATGTTATGAACAAAAACCTCCTCCAGTTTTCAAAAATACATCCTCAACTGCTCATAACCCAAGTTTTAAATTAGTGACTCAATATTGGCAGAATAACTCTGCACAATTTATCCTCTGCCAGAATATTACGCAACACCTGTAGGTAGCGCCTAACTCTGTTTCTACATGTAATTCGGTAGCATAAATTCGTGGTGCTCTGATGCTTGAACTTAGATATTGGGAATAACTCAATATAATTTCAATTTTCCCCAAAACAACTAAAAATCCCATAACAATTGTATTCATTTGCCAAAATGAATGATGAAATGAAGATTATGTTCTCTGTGAAATATTAGGTAGCGCTTGTAGGTACCGCCACTTATGAAACACTGAGGCATAAACCAATCTTGTGCTAACATAGGCTTCATGTGGGATAGAGTCCTCCCTGTGAGGCTCTAAGAACTCTTGTAGTTTCAGTGCCTTATCTTTTGGGCATGTGGAGTCATGCTCTAAACCTTTAACCTCTGCAATCTGCTTTGATTTGTGACCTTCAGCTGAAAGTAAATGAAAATGAAAACTAAAACTGACAAAATGATGAAAACGATGCTTGTCCAACAAGATTATTGCACACACCTACTCTAATTATTGGGAAAATAAAGCTTTCAAGTTACATGAAACAACCAATGAAGCCATTTCATCATTTTTTCAACTGTTTGAAGTTTTGAAATGTGTTTCCTTAAGCACCAAAGATAATTCTTACTTGAAGGTGCATCAAAGAAACATTTGGAAATACACTTTCCATTGAAGAAATCAATGATCCTAGGCCCATTTTCTTCTTGTAGATAGGATACATATGGATCTTGAAAAACATCATCAATACTTGCCCCTGCAACATTGCTTTGTGTAAAAAAGAAAAGTATTGCATTAGGTCCTTCGTCCATTGTTCTTGGTTGTTGTATGGCTTGTTGATTCTCTGATTCATCCTCAATGCATATGGCCTTGGTCCACTCCTAGTCATGAGGTGTATTAGGAAAAAGGATTAGTGATGTTTGTCTTTCTTTAATTTCAACCTTTCTCATCTGATCACATGGCATTTGATCTTGGTTGCTTGATGAAACTGAGCTTGTCTTGAAGAGGAATAGGGGGTTGATAGGGCAATTCATCACAATTAGAAGTGCTTGGGAAACTAAATTCTTCTATATTATCTTCTGATTGTGAGGGATATTCATCATATCTTGGCTTATGGTCCCAATTTCTCAGTTTTTCACCCTCTAAAATTAGATTATCATCTTTTTCTTCTTTTTTCAGCAACAAAAATATGCCACGAGGGTTGAAACAAGCTATTGTTGCTTTGATGGGAAGGGTAATTTTCTGATATAAGGTCTTCAACATATTTTTCATGGAAATCATCTTCATAATCATCATACAAATGTGAATCAATGACCATTTGACTATTAATGGCTGAGGGGATTAGTACAATAGCTGGGACAACTGGTTACTTAGGGAAAACATCTTCATAATCATCAAAACTTGGCAAATCATGACACATTGGTTCATTAACAATAGGAGGGACTGATAAGCTATGAATTTGATCATGACAAGCTGCAACACTATTCTCATGATAAAATAAATCTGAATCTAAGATGACCTCTTGACTTAAAGAATTGAGAAAAGGAGGAGACAAGGAAATGATCAATTTTCCATATTGATCTTTCTCTTGGGGACCTAGATTTTGACATGAATGATGCATTTGTTCTTCAAATTTAGGAAAATCATTTTGAAACTCACCATCTAAGTCCTTCTCTCTATAATAATCCCCTCCACCATCACTACTAGAGGAATCACTTGTTGAATCTTGAATATATGATGCATACCCCTCACAACAATTCTCAAAAAGTCTTTCAGCTGGATAAATTATCTTGCAATGAGAATAAAAAACATCATGAAATTCCTTCAAAGAGGAAATGCTAGAAGCAGGGAGTGTTCTATACCATTGCCTCGCATTTCCTTCCAATAAATACATGAACATTTTCATCAATATATCTTCATGATGGATGTCAAAMTGCTGCATCAAAGCATGAAATTCATGAACATGCTCAAAAGGGTTTTCATCATCACCTTCATAAAATCTTGGTAGCATATCTTTCCATTCATCAATTTGAGGCACAATATGTGGATAACCATCTATGGATGAGAAATTTAGAGGGGAAAACCTCCTGGCTAGGATAGMCTTCATATCCATTTGATTTTTCTCATCCCTAGTGGAGTCACCAACATATTCTRAAAAATGGAGTCACCGTGGTGAATGTGCAATCTTGAAGGTGTYCAACTTCAGTCACCATCTAAAGTTGGAGTTGTATAGTGTCATTCTTCCCAGGGAGCTTTTCAATCTGGTCAAATCTGTCCCCAGCAACAGCGCCAAAAATGTTAGCATTGAAAGTCACACTTTGATTGCTAAAGTGTAATCTCAACACAAATCATAATGTAAAAGATAACTTTGGTTTTGAATAAGTATATCAGCAAGATGGAGAAAGAAAGAGATAGGGCAGCAAAATGCAGATCAGTAGTCTACACCAATGGGCAATGGAGTCACAAACATCCCACTCATCGAAGGCACAAAAGATGCTTAACAGAAAACAATATTATATGTTGATAGGTGGAAGAAATGAAGAAGGAAAACATAAGATAGAATGTTCAGTAAATAGAGATCCTCTCAATTCAATGAATCAACAAATACTTGAATATAAACAATGACTGATGGGAAAAATACAACAGATCCTTTGTTTCTTAGGGATCCATAAATCATTGACAGCCTTTGATCCTCAAATATGCAATATATTCAAATAAGAAGAAATATAAAAAAAGAATCGCAATCTGAAATCACAGCTCTCATGAGTCTCTAATAGCAATAATGCTTACAATCCTAAAATTCCCACAGGCTTACAAATGAACACACACAGAAAAATGCCTATTCCTACTCTCTCTAGCCTCTCTTGGCTCATGAATCCCCTCTCCAAGAGATATCTCCCTCTTTAAATAGAAAATAGCATCCAAATAACCTAAGGAGGTTGAATCCCATCTCCTCCATTGGATTCTAAGCCTTGGAGATAGGTGGCAACAGTCAAAGAGACAAAAATCCAAGAAACTGATGATTTTCATGAATTTGTTGAAAGTCAATAATAAATTGCTTCTACCTCATGCATGAGTCCTTTGATGGAGCTAAATCTTAGGTGTAGGTGTCCCTTGATATCTAACTGATCCTTGAGAATCCATTCGAACTCTCCTTGACATGTGGCAACCTCCCAACAAGGCGAATATCAAAATCGTGACCACTACAAGAAATTAGTACGCAGTGCCACTATGCAAAGTACATAGTGCCTACTTCTATATCCAATATCTCTCAAACCAAAACACATTTTGAAAACATGAGAGAGATTTTTTTTTATTTGGAATGTTATGAACAAAAACCTCCTCCAGTTTTCAAAAATGCATCCTCAACTGCTCATAACCCAAGTTTTAAATTAGTGACTCAAAACTAGCAAAATAACTCTGCACAATTTATCCTCTGCCAGAATATTACGCAGCACCTGTAGGTAGCGCCCAACTGTGTTTCTGCATGCAATTTGGTAGCATAAATCCATTGTGCTCTGATGCTTGAACTTGGATATTGGGAATAACTCAATATAATTTCAATTTTTCCCAAAACAACTAAAAATCCCATAACAATTGTATTCATTTTCCAAAAGGAATGATGAAATGCAGATTCTGTTCTCTGTGAAATATTAGGTATCGCTTGTAGGTAGCGCCACTTATGCAACACTGAGTCATAAACCAATCTTGTGCTAACATGAACCATTGTACCTTTTCATTTTAAAATGATAATCTAAACTTCAATTAATATCATTTTTTCCTTTTTATTCTTTATTCATGTTTTAACTCTCTTTTAATCATGACTGTGTATCATTTCATTNTTCCAAAAGGAATGATGAAATGCAGATTCTGTTCTCTGTGAAATATTAGGTATCGCTTGTAGGTAGCGCCACTTATGCAACACTGAGTCATAAACCAATCTTGTGCTAACATGAAGCATTGTACCTTTTCATTTTAAAATGATAATCTAAACTTCAATTAATATCATTTTTTCCTTTTTATTCTTTATTCATGTTTTAACTCTCTTTTAATCATGACTGTGTATCATTTCATTTTTTTTCATGAGTTGATCACAGACATGAATCGACTCATTAGATCGTACTCATGCTTCTGTTGTGTTCTCGGTTCACCAACATACCATATTCTATCACTTATCGATTCTCTGTATTGTTCTGGAGTATCTCCCTGTCGAATAAAATCTGTATGAGGTGCTCCCCTCAAACCATTTTGATATGACCAATGGAGTAGAACCACATGCTTAGAAATTTAGGCGGAGCATTACAGTTTCATTTTAAACCTCTTATATCATATTCCCATCGGTGGTAACCTAATGCTAAGACAAACGAGTGCTTTAGTGATTTATAGATTTCAATGGTCACGATTCGATATTCTGATGAGATGGACGACTGGTGAAATTTCGGCACTTTTCCCTTCGGGTCTTCGTGAGTTCCAAAATTTCAAATCACCAAGTACGATATTGCCGAATAGATCGGATGGTTCACATTTATTTCAGGGAGTCAGATCAATGGTCAGCTTTAAACCTTACACTCATCCTTTCACTGTTAAATCCGACGGCTATGACTTAGTCATGCATTGAGATGGATGGTTGTCATAATTTTGGCACTTTTCCCTTTGGGTTTTCGTGACTTCCGGCATGTCAAATATCTGAATCTGTCAATCTACTGACGCATGTCCCTTTTGAAATTTTGGCATTTGAGACTTCGGGATATTAGATTATTTTCTTTCTATGTAAAACTCCCGACGTGATGTAAACCTGTTGACGTCACATGATGAATTGGAACGTGTTGAGTAGCTTCCACGTGTCATTCAAATTCACGATATACACATGCATGAAATGCCAATTTTACTTTGACACTTGTCACTATCTGATTGTGCCACGTGTCCTAGATGATGTTCTCTGCTGACGTGGTCTGTCAACGTGTCTTGCTTCCTTGACTTTGGGGCTTCAACCTTCGAGTTTGTTTGTTGTATGTTATGTCCAACCTCCCGATCTCTGAAATGGAGAAATCCCAACTAAAGGTGCTAGATCCTCTTCCATAGCCCATTTTACATGTGACCTCAGGTTATGACCCAGGGATGAGTGTTTCACATTTTCGAATTTCAGGATTTTGAACGACTCTCGTCGTTGTTTCTCTGAATCACGAATCCTCGAATTCGTTGATATAATTCCATGTGTTCTCCTTTCAACCAACGGCTAGGATCTCTTTAGAATTTTGGACTTTGCGAGTTCGAGATCCTTGACTCCTCGACACTCCAAATCCTCTGATTCCTGAAATCTGAAGGAACTCACAGCTAACCATCGTGCAACTTCTCCCATATCTAATGATCTTCATATGTCCTCTAAATCTGTCGGATATTGTCCTTTTGACCAAAAGGTAGGGGGCCTGACAGGTCATACCGGGCTCCAGGCTGGTGAGATTCTCATGGATTCCAAACACCTAGAGCCCCCACCATACCTTTGAACTACACGTCGATAAGATATGGAGAGAGCCATGTATATAAACCTGTATGCATTTATTCGTGCTTCCAATGTGGGATACATTCTGTTACATGATACAATCAGGGTCGTCAATTCTTTGATCGTACGACTGTTGTGGCTTCTCGCATTTTCTATGCATTGATCAACTGTTCAGTCTTTTCACTGATCCCGATGAAATATCTACAATCCATTCTTCCTTCAGATATTTTGATCATTGAATCATTGTTGATCCTATCATGATCAACAATAGTCATGGATTTCCTCTCTGTGCAATGTGTTATTCCTTCTGAGCTTTGATCTTTTGATTATTCGCTTCTCCTATTCCCTCTTTCAGTCTCTGCACACTGTTTGACATCTTCTGTTGACTGATATACTTGTTGACATTAATGACAATCTCAACTATGGTAATTCATCAGTAACAACAAATCATCACATCAACTGTTGACATTAATGACAATATTTCCAACAATGTATTCCAAAGAAAAACAATGAGTTTGCCAAGTTGCAATTCCTTAATGAATCACTCATTAAGGAGATTAAGAACTTCAAGCAAGAAAAGAGTAGCAAAGAAAAGTGGGAAAATGGTGATTCAAGAGAAGAATTGAAAATTAAAGAAGAAGAGCTATGCAAATTATGAAACCATAATAAAAAACTATTGGATGAGGTTAAGAGATTGAAAGAAGAAAATAAGCATTGTCAAAATCAAGAAAAAGAAAGGATCTTGGATGAAGAATCTACCAAAAGACTTGAAGAGGAAATTTGCAAGAAGGTTTAAGAATCCCTAAATATTGATGAGTTAAAATCATAAATGCAATCTAGAATTGAAGAAAAACATCAAATTTTGATAAATGGGGTGACATTGCAACTTCAAAAATAGAAAGAAGACAAGATATAAGAAGGTCACCAAAAGATACTTGAAGAAGTTGAATTCCATCTAGAGGATGTATATGCCAAATATGATAGTATTATATCCAAGTCTAGATTAATAAAATACCAAACAAAGATGATTGGGGATGTCATCATCTTTGAAAAGAAGATATATAAAATGGATCTGCGGAATGAAGAAAAACCGTTAAATGTCAAACCATATTGACACCCTCATTATCAGGAAGATTTCAAGGAAGAAAATAATATCAATATCATCATTATCAAGGAAGAACATGGAATAATCAACAATATTTAGTGAATATGGCATCACAAAACCATTATTGTAGAAGATATTATCAAGTATATTATTATTTTTTGTGTGTGTGATTGGTAGAATCGACAACTAGTCAAGCATGCACTCACGTGATACGGGGTCATGTTATCTGAATTCTACCACTATAACCTCCAAGTGTGCCCACGCTTACCCATACGTGACACAAAATATAATTCTGGGTTTTGAACCGGTGACTTCACATAACGGAGTGCCTTAATAGTACACTCCATCACCAACTACCCTACACCTAGGGAACACACGTATATTATTGTAATGGCTTAAAATAAACAATATATATATACATAGTTTTTTTATAACATAAGTGGGTTATAAATGCAACCACCACAAGAATTATCTAATATTATAAATAATTGGGTTAGTTACACACTAAAAATGCAATCAAATGGCTCAAAGAACACGAAAAAGCATAGATCCCAAAATTGACAACCTATAATATTAAGAAAAAATAATTCATGTTGTGTGAAAGACTTGGGGATTTAGCAAATGTTATTGTGTTGCATCTACATGTGCACTAACTTGGGGTGAATACAACTTTCTTACATGGTTGGCTAGAGAAGGATATTCAGATGGATCAACCCATGTGTGTAATTAAGCAAGGAGCACTTGTTGTGCAAATTGTGCAAGGCGTCATACATGCTCAAGTACAACTCATGAGAATTTTACCAATAACACTGTTTGCATTCCTAGTTGAAAAGAATGTACAATCTTTATGAAAATGTTGCAAAAGGGGGAATTAGATGGACCAAAAAGTGATTGACATGAAGTATTTCTTTAACATTTTCTAACAATATACTCCTTACAAATAATAGATAACATGTTTCAAACATTGAGTTCTCATATGTTAAATGTTGTAAATGATGATGGAAGGATGTAAATGATGATGGATTGTTCCTTAGTTCATAAGGAGCGGTGCTAGAAGTTAATGAGAAGGGGTAAAACTTTTATAAAACTATGCAGATATAATAGAAAGAACGTATAGATATTCTTTTCACTTACAATACAAAAATCAATCTAATGAATCCAAGAATAAGATTATATTTAAATAACAACAAGCATTTTTAGAGCAATGGTCAATGAAACCTATTGGATTTGTAATAGAAAAAAAAAATAACAAAAAAGAATTAAAAAGAATAAATTTAAAACTATTATTTCCAAACTTGTTTTTCTATAATATGTATATATTAATCCAAAACAACTACCAACTTAATTTTCTACTATATTTACTTTCATATAAATATTAATAGATTTTTTTTATTGTGATTTTCATTTTCTAGGAATATTAAGAGAATTCCAAAGGAAGAATGATGTGATATTCGAAACATGTTGGTAGGGATGTCCAAAAAAGTGTATAGGGAGATGGTCGATGAAATAACAATAATTGAATCACAAGAGGAGATATCCCAACAACATGTATCAAATATATGTAATCATTGAATTTTTATGTTTAACCAAAGTTATTTATTATCACATGAAATACTAGGTTTCAAATGTTTCTTTGTTGCAAAAAAGAAAAGAAAATGGAACCCATTCAACACATAAGATGAGACAAGAAGATAGAAAATGGTTGATCACAAAATTTGTGAGTATTTGTCTTGTTATTACTTAACATTCCATATTTGTTGTGATGTTTATATTTTAATTAATTTACGATCATCTATAGATGTTTTATAATAGGTGTTAATGTACATAGAAGAGCCATTTGAACATTTGATTGACATTTTATTAAGTATGGGTGTGAGTATATGTTGGACTATCAAGGGTTAAATTGAACAATTTGTAAGTATCTTTGTCATTTTATTCTCCTTATTTTATAATTAATGGAACAACAATAAATTGTTAATCATATTTATGCTTTGTTATGGTGTATAAAAATCATGGGAAACAAATCATGGAGTGGAGGAAACATAATATTTGTTGAGAGATGGCATGAGAAATGGATTCAAAACAAGGAGTATTGTTTATGAATCTCATTGTTATGTTACACTTTTCAATTTACACAAGTATGTATATTATAATATAAATGTAGATATACTCATTACACTTTATTTTTATGTTTGTAGATAGAACATGAAGAGATAGAACAAAATCAATCCAATCAAAAAACATTAGGGAAAATAACATTAGTGCAACATCCCTTGCAAGTGATGAAAAAATGAGGGATGCAAGAAGTTTGAGAAATGCAATAGTTTAAGCAATGAATGATGATCACTATAATTGAATGTTACAAGTTGTATTCTTTGAAATGTTTTTATGTGAAAATCTTACATTTTTTTTAATGTGGACATATTGTCCCAATTGGATGGTGATGGGTTAGCAATAATTGTAACATTTAGTTATTGACATTTTGATTATCATGGACCTTTATGATGTCCCATTTTGTAGGACAAGTGAGCCCTTAGACATATATAATAAAATGAGTTTTTTATCCTTAAAAGTGTTGTAAAATATTACATTGTTGATTAAATATATGGATTATTTACATTGTTGCAATGAACATATGTGTAATTTGTTGGTATATTTACCTAAAAGATACAATACATTAATGCAATGATTATTTATAAGTGCAATAATTAAAATGTAAAAATCAATATTATTATAAAAAATATTTCATTTTCTAATGATTACTTGAGATTTTATCAAAAAACAAGAAGTTGCATTTGCACACCTTCAATGTGGATAAATTCAACACTAAAACATATAGATACATTGTATCCATTTCAATGCAACACAATGGTCTATACATATTTATGCATTGATGTATTTAAATTATTGTTACACATCAATATTATTGGTATTTTTAGTCCATGTCGAAGGCATAGAGGGACTATAGACATTGATAATTCATTGAATTCATATTAATATGTCCTTTGACTATAAATTTTCACATCATGTCTATTGTTCAAACTATAGAACTAAAAAAAAAAAAAAATTATATAATAAAAAAAAACTTATATGTCATCATCTCATTGGAGAATAGATTGGAAGTCTTATTGCCAACTTCATTATTCCCAATGTTGTAAATGTTTAGATATCTAAATTTTTGAGCATCGATGCTCTTTTTTAATTTTTTAATTTTTATTGAAATGTTTACATACAAAAAGTTTTGAGCATCAACGCTCTTTTTATTTAATGTTTTCATTATTTCTATTTGTATTGAAATATTTACATACTGGAAGTTTTGAGCATTGACACTATTTTTAGGTACCTGAATATGCCCGACAACTTAAATGTTTACATATCACAGGGCCCTTAAACAGGTCTGGAAACTTAAATGTTTGCATAGCGTGAGGCCCTTAAACAAGCATGGTAGCCTTAAATGTTTACTTACATATGCTTCTTGTTAGGACCACACTATGCACCTTTTTGCCTATACTTTTTGCCATTATTATACCCTTGATCATCCATATTTGAACCTATACTATCACTTTGTCTGATCATCTCAAAAGGTATACAACGTCCTTTCTCATTACTACACGTTTAATCTATTTTGCATGATATTTTACATCACTCTCGTACTTAACCATTGATTAGAAGTGCATAAGTGTCCATAACTGCAGATTAGCATTCAAGGCCTATTGCTGAAACACAGAACCGATGCTGAAACACGGAGCTGCTACACAGTCCGAGGTCGCAGATGCTCAAACACGGAGCTGCTACACAGTCCGAGATCGCAGATGCTGAAACACGGAGCAGCCATACAGTCCAAGGTCGCAAGATGCTGAAACACGAGCTATCACACAGTCCAGAGTTGCAGATGTTGAAACACAGAAGAAATTGCCAGAACCGACGATGCTAAAACACAAGGAAGCTGCCACAGTCAGCAGTCAACAGTCAAAGCGTAATTCACGTGGCTGAAACAGCATCAGCAATGATGACAGGAAGCCGTTACACCAGCCGTAACAGCAATACCTCGTTCAGCATTCAGTTGTGTGAAATCAGGACATCCTATGCTAATTTAGAAAGAAGATCTGATCTAAGATTGGATTGAGATGCATTGTAATGATTGTATCGAAGGGATTTCCTCTTTAAATCAGAGGAAATCACCATTCAACATATCAAAGTTTTTGTATTGAAGCAACTCCAGAGAAGCGGGACGTATTCTATTCTTTCAATTTGTAATGTGATATTTCAACAGATGAATATAAGACTGCCTTGATTATTCGTCTCTAAGCTTTCCCGTTCTAGGGGAATCTTGTGAGAAGGGAGGGCCCACCTTCATCACAAGATTCACCCATTAGTTAGATGTGTGTTAGTCTAATTTCT
>JASDQU010881609.1:0-13672 GCA_032191745.1 Picea mariana | reverse complement strand
CCTTGTCTTCTGTAGATTTCATTTCCTGCTGTGTGCTAGCCAGAGGTTCGGTTAAGAGGTTCCTTCTCAGACAGGAAGGAATCCAATTACCTTGACCTCTGTAGGTTTCATTCCCTTCAGCAAGTGTGCTAGCTAGAGAATTGGTTAAAAGGTTCCTACTCAGACAGGAAGGAATCACAACACCTTGTCCTCTGTAGATTTCATTTCCCTCTGCAAGTGTGTTAACCAGGGATAGGGTTAAGGGTTCTTACTCAGAAAGGAAAGAACCAAAACACCCTGTTTTCTGTAGATCTTCATTAGCCAGAAACTAGGTTAGTAATCCCTGCTCAGAAAGGAAGGGATCAGACTGCTCTGTTCTCTGTAGATCTCAACCTCACAAGTGTGCTAAACAAAAGTAAGGCTCAAGGCTCCTGCTTAGAAAGAAAAGAACTAAGTGGCTTTGTTTTCTGTCAATTAGAGTTAATTGTTTTCTGCATTGTTGTTTTCATGAAAGAGTGTTAATGCTAAAGTCTCTGTTGAGAGTAAGGGTCTTGTTCTCTGATTGCAGAATAGTTGTTCTTTCCCATTGTAAGTATTATTTTAAATGTAATCTAGGATTCTTAAATTGATCTTTAAAGGTTTGCAATAGGGAAGTTACTTTCCTGTGATTTAATACAGAACTTCAATTTGTTTGAGCAAGTAGGATTAGTATAAGTTTCTTTACTACAACACTAAGCTTCTTTTGGAATTGAGCATATATAGTGCGTGGTTATCTTTGAAATAAAAGACTTCCCTGGGTTGATAATTTATGTTTCACTTAGTTGTTTAAAATTAATTAAGCAATTATTGTGACCAACACTTCTCACAGTACATTTTTCCTCGAATTTTTCCATACAATGTTGCATTGAATTTGGAAAATATTGTTGTCCACTGCCACTCGCATAGCCATCATATGTATCATACTTCTTCTATGCTTGGAATGAAATTTAGTCATAATTGAAGATACATATATTTTTTACTGGTTTGTTGGTTGCTTCTTTTTCGTTGGTTCATTGGTTCGTCAGTTGCTACTTGTTGTTGTTTGGCTTGAATTTGCAAGGTTGAGGTCTTGCACCTGCAGTTGGACCTGTTGGTGCTTGTTGTTTTCTTTTGTTTTCTTCAACTTTGAAAAGGTTGGGGTCCTACATCCGAAGTTGGAGCTGTTTCTTCAATTTGCAGAGTTCAAGTCCTGCACCCACAATTCTACCTATGCTTATGTTGTTCATCGTTGCCGAGTAAGTTTTGATACCATAGTTTCATTCATATTTGTTATTTGTTGTTTACTATTTGGAGTTTGCAAGTAAGAATGTTTAAGTATTTCCACTTGAATGGCCATCATATGTTTCATATTTCTTCTATGCTTGGAATGCAATTTGGTCATCATTGAAGATACATATATTATTTACTGGTTCACTGGTTGCTTCTTGTTCGTTGGTTCGTTGGTTGTTGCTTGTTGTTGTTTGGTTCAACTTTGCAAGTTTGAAGTCCTTCACCTGCAGTTCGACCTGTTGGTGATTTCTCACTGGTTTGTTGCCTGTTTTTTTCTTTTGTTTTCTTCGACTTTGCAAGGTTGGGTTTCTGCACCAGCAGTTGGAGCTGTGTTGATGGGCGAAATTGTCCACTCGTCAACTAAAGGGGTGGATCCAGTCCAGGGTTGTCTAAATAACCCAAGTCGTTTGGAATTATCCACTCCGACGGGTTTAGCGGCTCCATTGTCCGATGTAAGTCCTAGGGAAGTGAAAGAAAAACTAAACTAAAGAAACTAATCTAAGTGAAAAAACTAGCTACAACAAACTATATACAAATCTAAAATATATATACAGTTTGCTTACTAATATTATACAACAATAAATCTATGAAATTAAAAGTTCAGCTATCAATAGAATTAGATCTCAATTATATATGTACAGTATTTACAGAATACAAATTTTAATCGAAATTTTCCAAAATCATTTGTAAAATGTATTATGACAGCGAAACTATTATTTTTTATTTTTATAATTTTTATGAGAAAGGAATAAAATGAAAACTATCTAAGCTGAGCAATTAAAATAATAATCCTAACTGTAAATATAAACTATATATCTATCCAAACTACTGAGAATTATCGAATTTATTAACTATTAAATTGCAAATAACAAACTAACATGAAGTAACGCTTCTCATTTGTCATGTGCACAGTACTTGATTTAGCTGTTTGATGGGAGGAAACCCGCACCAGATTTTCCACAAGCTTCTCGTAAACAGGAAGAAGCAATGCTCTTTGAATACGAGTGACAGAAAAAACAAGACATAAAACAACAACAACTTTATAGTTTACAGATCATCACATTTAGATAAATCCCAGTGTGAAGATTTGTACATAACCATTCGTTTCACAAAGAAGATAAACCTTCTATACATCAAATTGAAACAGAGTAATTCCTATGAGTAAAATGAGATACATCAAGTATGGACATAATTTAAATCATAACACATCAACCTGTAACAAATCTTGATATCTAAAGTAGTCAATAATTTGATTACAAATTAAAATGCACAGAAACTTGAACAAAAGTAAGATAAATTGAAGCTAAAGTCGTACAACAAATCCACTTCTATTCCATTCTGTATAATCATCAGCCCATAGTCTCTTTTCTCCCAACAGTGATGGATTGTTTACAAAAAATAATAAGTATATAAAGGCCACAGGGTAAAACAATCCTTGTGGAAAGTATCAAAACTGTTCACAAAAAATATGGGAACAATCTCCCAGATTCCTATTTTTGCCTAAGACTAACAACTTAAACCAAAACTATGTAACAAGAAGCATGTTCTAAACTGCCACAGCAGGTCCAATTCCCATTGAAATTCATGTGTACCTGTAGATGGATAAGAATAAACAAGTTTAGATAATGTTTAGTTGTGAAATCAACAAAAAATCCAAATTTTATGACTAGCTACAGAATCTCACAATTCTGTAGCTGGTCATATTTAGAAACAAAATTGTTTTAAATGAATCCAAATGATAACAAGAATGTATGTGGTCAACTAAACAGAGCCTTTATTACCAATTCAAAACAAGCAAATCATCTTTGATAAAACAAACCAAATCTTCTATGCCAATTCGAAACAAACAGAATCGTATTGAATTAATTGAAAGGTAACAGGAATGTATGCGATCTATCAAACAATTCTTTTGTTACTAATTCAAAACGAATACAATTGTTTATGCTAATCCAAGGACAAAAAAATCATGTTAAATCGGTTCAATCCAAACAGAACTATATTCAATTTAGCAAACAAATCAATGCAAACATAATAGTTTATGCTAATTCAAAACGAAATCTTTTATGCCAATCCAAAAATAACAGAATCATTTTTTAATCAATTCAAACAAAACAGAACTATATCAAACTAACTCAGAGCTAATTCAATCATTTATACTAATTCAAGAACAACAAAATCGTATTAAATCGATTCAATCAAAACAAATCTATATTCGATTTTAGCAAACAAATCTTTTGTATTGATTCAATGCAAACACAATTCAAAATGAAATCATTCTTGGTAATTCGAAGTAAACAGAATCATTCTAAAACCTCGTTGAAATAAAATACCTTGACTATAGAGATACGATTTGGTCAGGCCAATTTTGAGTTAACAAAAGCAGTGGCTGCCTTTACATTTTAAAGAGAGCAGAGTCTGTTGTCTTTCAACTTGCTGACAGACTGCTTGATGAATCTTTGGATTGATCAAGGGTTCAACAGGGGGCAAGAGTGTAAGAGGCTGGATGGGTGAGAGGGGTTCTTAGGCATAGGCCTAGAGAATTCATAGACGTTTCAGCAAATGCACACAGACCCAAAACGCACCTTACAGCCACGGAGAAGATCTGAAATTTGACCTCTAAAGGATGAGCCATATCTCTATAAAGACCCAATTTTTGAGGAAACTGCCTATGGTGAAGGTAAAGGGGCTAATTTCGGTTCTAGGTTTTCAAGGGTTCGATCTAATTCAAAACCGTTTGCCTAGAATCGCTCACGTAAAAATGTGTCTCTGGGAGGTAATTACGGGGTTAGCCTAAGCAGTCTCCTCTGGCACTATCAAACCATAACAGAGTCTGGGCACCATGGGTTTAAAATTGCACTACAGGGGCCATAGCAAATAGCACACATTCAATCAGGGTAAATGGTGAGGAGGTTGGGCGGGGTAGACATAGGACCAAAAGCTCACAGGTTTCCCCAAAACAAATAGAGGTAGCCCAAGATACAAGGCAGACATTAATGCCTATGTGTGCAAGGGTGGCAGAATGAAATGAAACCATGCAAAACATTCATTTTTACATGTACAATCGACGGCGCATTGGTAATTCAAACCATTCACATCACAATCCAAAGATTTTGACCCAATATCAAATAGATTATTCACATACTCATTGAAAGCCACAACATCCATAACCAATAGATTTTGACCAAATGAAATATCAAATAACCATTTGAAAACCATAGTGTTTATAACCAACAATTGGTCAACAATAGTATGTGTATGATTTAAGACAAAACAGCATTTCGAATATTCAATCATAAAATTAATGCGTTGTATGAGACCATTGCGCCAAGTATTTAATCAAAGACACCAACAATCATTGCATCACGAACTTATAAATTGAAACCAATTTAACAAAAATGCAACGTGAATAAAGGTTTGGTGTTTTGCCAACTGTATGACCATTATTGAGTTAAAGGTGAAATGACCCCATGAACAAGAGTATTGGTAATAATCCAAAGATGATTTTAATGCCATGAACAATGAGTTCCAACTCAAGGTTTTCACGCTTGCAGTCGTGAAAATGAAAACGAAAGGAAAGTGTGTGCGAATGTGCAAGGTAATAGTGTCATTTTATTTTAGAGAATTGCGACAAGTATTGAGGGTTCAAAACCCTTGAAGCTGTTTTTTTCACTTTGTAGGGTTCAATTCCTGCACCCGCAAGTGGACCCATGGTTATGTCATTCATCATTAACGAGTAAGTTTCAATAACATAATTTCATTCATATTCGTTGTTGGCATTTTGCAAGTAAGAATGCGTAAGTATTTATTCATCATTCTTATCCTGCAGACTTTCCATAGAGGTTGGCAAATCTTTTTCTCCTGCTCTTAAATTTTCCTTCGATTTTTTCATGAGGCTCTGCAGCATGTGCATTCCAATGTCGTGTGCACAACTCCGACTATCATATTTTCTAGCATTGCAAATCCCGGTCCTTTTTTGTGTGTGACAAAGTGGAAATCTACTGCCTATCCCATACGGGAATCAAACCTGTGTCTTTCACATGAAAAATACGATGTGAAGCTTGTTGCCTTTGTAGGATGTTCTTGTAGAAGAAAACTCCAGGTAGGTGTAGAAGGGCTACGTATGGCACAATGGTGCTTAGGCTGCACCAAAATTTCACAAAATTGGCATATCTTTCCCTCCTTCTCTTAAATTTTGCTCCAATGTTTTCTCCAAACTCTTAACCATACCTACATGCCTTTGCAAAATTTTCTTGTAGAAGAAAAAAGATGTTGAGATGGCGCTAGCAAGAGCAGTATTCTGTGGATTACAAATTGAAATATTCAATCTCTATGTCGCACCGCATGAAACATTGCTAACATAATGAATGTTTTCTCAAATGCATCACACCATTTACATCTGGATGAAATCGTTATCATTCTAGGATACTTTAGTGTTGACATGCTACAAAATAGTGCCATAACAAAACAATTGGAAAACTACATGTGCAATTACAATGTCCTCTTTCTTTTGTTTAAGATAAAACATGTACAAAACACACTTATTGACCATATATGGTGAAATGTGCCCATATCACAATACAACCTCTTTTTCTTGTACACATACTAGTCTGACCAAGATGCAATTTGTCTTCTACTTGAATTATGAAATATACATCAAAGATATTACAAAATTATATTTCCATGTCTCAAAGAATATTTGGATACTTTGTTGCATAAACCAAATCATTCAACTATGACCATCCAACTTATTAATATTTTTTGTCTTGTAATATATTTTGGCCAGGAAAATTTCTATATAATCACAACCATGGATCAAGAAAAATAAAGGTTCATTCTTCTAACTCTCTTTTATTCTATTCTTTTTCTTCTCATTTATTTTATGTACATATTACTTATTTTCCCTTGCATACCAGCTTACATTCATGTTCATTGTATTTTGTGCATTCCCACATTGAAACAAACAGAATAACTAGAGAAGACCAAGGACCCTTTACCACAAATGTAGAAGAGGAGATACAAAGGTGCATGCTTATACTCTTATTGCATATTCCATTGTTTTTTATTTCATTTATTTTCTGTATATTTGTTCTATTGCTTTGCACCTAATTTATTGTATGTAGATACCATGTATCTTCCTACATAATAACTTATCTTCATGTCAATTGTATTATCTGTGATGCTACATTGAAATACATAGAACTGTATTTATTTTTTTACATGTCTTTCTACATACCAACTTACCCTCATGTCCACTATTTTTTCTACATTGCTACATTGAAACAAACAAATTAGTTGGACAAGAGAATAAAATATTATATGCCACAACAGAGGAAGTTGAAGTACAATCTTCAAAAAGGTATGCCAATTGTGATGGTAAATCAAACACACAAAACAAGTAGGTGGATAAAATATTGGACTAGAAAACGATGATTTTTCAACAATGGGCCTTTGTTGAGACTTCCCAGTTCTGAACATTTCCCTCCCAATTTCTATTTTCCCACTCTTTATTGTCCTTTTTTTTCACTCTTTTATACTTAACTAAATTCCCCTTTCTTTTTTCCCTCTACTTTTGCTTTCTAGTTTCTTTTCTTAGTCATTTTTTCGAAAATGTCTAGGTGCACGGGTTGGCAAACTCATGGGTTCACATTTATACTCATGCTTTTATATCATGAGTCTGATCGATGACTTCCTCATTCCATACTTAGCCACTTTTTCGATTGCGAGTTCCCGGGCTAGCGGGTTCAAAATTGCACCTCTAGATCCAGGGGTTCTATGATATACAGATTGGCCGCCATACTCCCCCACCATGCCCTATTTCATGTTACACATTTTTTCAGTCAAACATTCTGAGGCATACAATTTGACCATCGGGTCCTCATGTTTCCTAAGTATCCCTTGATATCATATTTCATATTCCATATCCTTCGAGCATGTATGTGACATTCAGAAAAATTATGCACAGTATATAATGCATATGCATATTCAGTTATTTTTATGTTCATGTACGCATGCTTGCATCAGAAAAAGTTGGACTAGTGACATGGGCATGAGCAATCAATCATCGAAAATATTAACATAATGAAAAGGCCAAAGGTAAATATTCATACATTGTGCTCTTGATATGATTACCAAACAAATATCCTGAGCTATTTAATCATCTATGCCATAATAAATATGTTGATTTAATCTACAACACATACTTTTCATTTCACAAGAAGTATCGACGAGCGCAAGTGAAATGTCGAACATAGTGCAAGTTCCGCAAAACTAAGAGGTATGGTTACAAAACTCTGCCCTGCATACTTCATCCAGGTTATGCGTCTACGTGTACATTTATGCCAGAAAAAAAATAAAACAAAAAAATAATGCAGAACACCATTCACATTACTTTCCCTATTCAAAAAATGTCATCGGGTCTAAACTTATAACACCCAATATACTATCGATAGAAGGCTTGAACAACCACTGAATTGGACAAGTGTTTGTCGAGAACATAATGGTCGTGTATAGAACCTACTTGGACAAAGAAAAAAAAAACTATATGCATTGTGTGTGCTGATAGGATAGACAAGGAAACCATGATGACAGTCACACTGACTATCCCTACACAACTTGTCTAGAAACATGTAGAAAAAATCTTTCCAGGTAATGGGATATCCATTACAAATTTTAATATATTGCTGAAAACAATATATGACTGTGGTGATTGTGATCAGATTATATCGCTCAACGAAAAAAGTATTGTGGAAACAATTCCCACAATTTGTTCGGAATATCATTTTGTACCAGACATAACAATCATCCAACTTACACAGAGAAACGACACTTACCTAATCAGAACCATTGGTGCAATTGTCACACTCGCAAGAAAACTTGGCCCGCAACACATTCTCCATATAAAATATGGAGAGTCAGACAATGACAAGGCAATGGTACCATTATCCATATCCATTTTTGTCCTTTACTTTCACATGTTCATATATCTCAGTTATGTTACACAATTATTACACCGTTCCNCATTACAAATTTTAATATATTGCTGAAAACAATATATGACTGTGGTGATTGTGATCAGATTATATCGCTCAACGAAAAAAGTATTGTGGAAACAATTCCCACAATTTGTTTGGAATATCATTTTGTACCAGACATAACAATCATCCAACTTACACAGAGAAACGACACTTACCTAATCAGAACCATTGGTGCAATTGTCACACTCGCAAGAAAACTTGGCCCGCAACACATTCTCCATATAAAATATGGAGAGTCAGACAATGACAAGGCAATGGTACCATTCTCCATATCCATTTTTGTCCTTTACTTTCACATGTTCATATATCTCAGTTATGTTACACAATTATTACACCGTTCCATGTTGCAGCTGCAATTGTTCGACACCTATTCAAATTTGTTTTCCTCAATGGAACACCAATTGCATAAAGAGCAATTTCCACTTATTCTCTTCAAAAATATAAAAAATAAAAGAGATGTTAAATAAAGGATCTTTCACACAACCCAAGCAAAATTTGTAACAGAATTGTGAACAAACACAGTACATGATCTCAATAAACTAACTAGCTCCACAACTATTGTGCATATACATCTACAATTCCATCCACACTTTTCTCATAAAAATTGCCTTGACAAATTTTCTATAGTTTTTTTTTGTTTTACAGTTGTATATTGTATTGTTCAATATATTAACTTCTATGCTCACATGCCCAGGTTGAGGGTGTTTTGGTTGCAGGGAATGCATACTCGACCCCCTTCGAGCATGTATGTGACAAATGAAACTCTCCTGCTTCTGCCTCTGCTTTCATAAATGATGGTACAATTGATTGTCTACTATGCAGTAAAAAATTCCCTTACATATATATACATTGCCTCAACGCTTCCATCCGAACCGCCAGCAACACAATCGTATATTGTACAATTAGACAACCTTTGTTGCAAGATGTGCTTCCTGGGTTAGCAGAATTTCCATATGAATTATACCTACAGAAAAAGACAAACAATGTCTACATGCTACGTGACTTTAGGATCTGTTATCCTTGATTTCTAGCGATAACTAGGAGATCATGTCTCGAGGCCCACAGGTCCTAGACATGGAGTATCGAGAGCAGGATTGACGTGAGCATGGACCTAGAGGGCCCATCCTTTTCTTCTTTTGTCAGATTCATCTTGTCAGCAGTAGTAGCATCCATCACCATCGGCTTGGTCTTGTATCGGAGAAGGCTCTTGCTCCATGAGGTAATTGGTCCAAGTATCATGGTATGTGTCATTTTTTATCATTATAACCTTTAAATGTATGCATCTAATTCCTTTTATTTATGATGACTGCTTGGATCTTACATTGGCCCGCTTGACCATGCTTGGGGAGATTCACTGGGTGCCCTAGCAAGCCTGTACCCATAGGTTTTGGTTTGCCACTGGGGGATTTCTGAAGAGCCATCGTCTGCTCCCATCATACTACCACTTTTCCATCTTATCTCCCACTCATCTATCCCATTCCCCTTGTCCAGGCATTAGGATGATTTGTTTGTGGGTTTGCACCTTATCTTGTCGGAAGAAGTGGCTAAAGGCCCAAAAGTTAAAAGCAGCTGGTAAAAGATAAAATCCTAGAAATAAAACCTCGATATGCTTTGCCCAGGGATCCCTGAGAAGGCAATAAAAGGCCTCTTAGCAAGAAACAAAAGGGACCTAAAAAATTAACAAACAAGACCTAGTCAAGAGGATAGGAGGTCTCATCACAAGCCAGCCTATTAAGTTCATGGATACCTAACAGCATGACATTTCCACCATCTGGTTACCATACCAAGGAAGTGACCTTTGGTTGCATGGCYGAGGGAAAGGGGGTCTCATCACGATCCAGCCTTATCATCGCTATGAAAGTACTTGTGGGTAACAATGTCAGCTCTGGTCACCATGCCAAGGCAGTGTCCTCTGGTTAGCTCTTGAATAAAAATAAAAAGAAGAAGAAAAATCAAATAAAGAAAAGAAAAAAGGCAAAAGGGGGCATGGAAAAAATTGCATCCATGACAGGTACAACTCGCCTTCTACAAAGGCACCCACAGGTAATATCATGCATCCCTAGCTCTCACTCTACCCATATGTCTGGACATACCTTAGCCACATCACCTCATTTACATGGCTTGGATGAAACCCCTTGGAAACTTTCCTTTCCTTATGGATACTAGCCCAATAGGGTATCTTGTCCCTTTTTGCGACCTTGTATTGTAGGTTTTTGTAAAGTCTTTGAGCTATTGAATGATATATCAGGGTTTTTATGCATATGTTTGATAATATTAATGATGAAATGTGATTAACATTGATACGATCCCTGTGACTAATGAGCCTGTGGAGGGCATAGTTTTTGATGTGCAGGACCATGCCCGACAGACAGGTACCATTTGGACTGGTACACATGGGGAGATGATTAGTTCAGACCTCCATGGAGCTAAAGATCCCATCAGATGGTTGCTGAGACCCTGTCAGAGGGGTAGAGACAGGACAATGTTTGACCGAGGTTTTGCACCATAGAAGAAGAGGGTGTTTCACCAAAGGCACTTTGGCAGAGCCCAACCTAGGGGGAATGACCCCTTTTCAGTGGAACGTTGGCCTTGGAAGGCTCAGAGCACCCCCATCCTTACCATGATGTCATCCAGCTTCATGGTCATTCTTGGAGGAAGATTGGGCAACAGTGGCACGTGTGGCATGTTAGAGAAGCCCTTGGGGGGATAAATTGTTTCTCCTGGATGTCTCATTTTCCCTAAAAGGGGCTAGCACCTCCCTTGAAGGGGATTTTACCTTTATTACAACTTAGTTAGGGTTTTAATTTGACAATTTAATGTAAAAATAGTATGATTTTGGTTTAAATCCTTGTCGACTAATTTTTATGACCTAAATTTAATTAAAGGTCATTGATACAGTATATATTGAGGAGTTTTATCCTCATTTTGACAATAACACAACACTCACTCATTAGTGAGATCTGATTTTTGTGCCCTACTTGGGGATTTCTTCTCTTTGTGTGAGGCACACTTGTTGAAGGAGGGCATTTCTTGGCATTTTTGGCAATTCTCTTAAAGGAAGGTTTACAACTAGGGTTTGTAATTCTATTTCATCATGATATGTAAGTGTTTTTTCTGCAAAACTTCTTAATTGAATGGTTGCAGTCTTATATCCTTTCATTTATTATAAATTTTTCTGATTTTAAAACCCTAGGGGACAAACACACAAGTAGTTCGTCATCTCATGTCCCCTAAAAGAGAAATTTTCAGCCATTGAAGAAGGAAGGAAGAGCCTAGCCATTGCTACACTCTTATTGCTTCTTCCCCTATGCTAGTTGTCCCTTTAAAAGTCAAGAAGGAGGAGATGTCCCAGAACTAGGTTATCTACACCTAGGGTCGTCCTACTTCTAGGGTTTGGTGATAGGGCCTTGCCTTTGCAACACTCTCCCTCACCACACTCTTGTGTCTTGATTTATCTTTTATACTAGCCGTTTTTCCAAGTTAAACCTAAGGAAGGAGGAAAGAGCATGAGGCCTTGCTTGAGCAACACCAGAGTGAGACTCTTTCCCCTAGGGTTTTGTTTTTGGGGCCCTATGATTGCAACACTTTAGAACCCTTCCCTCTAGTCCTTACCCTTTTCCATTCAACCTTTGTGTCCTCCCTTAATTTGACTCTATTTACCCTTAGGCACTGATCTTAGGTCTCCAACATTGAAGTGATAGTGGTCAAACAAACTTTCAAAGTCTTATAAATTGAAACCCTAAATAACTACTAACCCTAATAAGGTTGACGTCATCCTTGGTTATTCCATCTTGATGCAGCAAGTTTTCTTCATAGGCAATTAGATGATGGTTTAAGAGAATTTATTGAATAAAGGATTGATTTGACACATTGATTGCTATATCATCTTGGTATATATTGATGAATTGATATTATTTCATTATTGTATTTATAAACATTGATCTCGTCAATATCTATTGCTTATGTATTGATATCAGATAGTTATATGAAGTAATAACCCTTTGAAATCATAGCCTGCATGTATTAGTCTTTTGTTGCTTTGTTCCGGGCAGGTGTTCTCATTTGGGCCTACACTTCATTATTGGTTGTTTATCCAGACTATCTACTCTTGGTGGTGTCCTGTGAAGAGGGAATTTCACTTTGACCTTTACAACTTAGCCTCTTTAAAACTCCAGGTTGTCGGGGACATCTCCCCTGGGCCTAACCTCCCTAAATAGAAAGAACCTCCCCATCGTGGTGACATTGGGTGGGGTAGGTTCCTGTTACGCAAGTTTGACCTCTATCTTCTAGCCTTTTGACCTAGCTACAAACTGTGTGATAACAGGATCCATAACAAATTTCCATTAAATGAGGACAATGCAATACTCCATATCGACTGAACCGAAAAAAAATAAATCCATATCAAGCGTTGGCAGGAAATGAAACAATCTCATGTGTATCTGTCCATGCTACCCAATGAGGATATGAATAGAGTTTTGCAGTGCCATGTCAAATTGAACTGGAAGTGCATAAGATTGTTTAGTCCAGGAATGAGAAGCATGAGGAAAAACCCCATACAAAGTATCCAACTGTGAATAAATCAGGTCCATCCTTTGAACTGTCAAAATGGCTTGCTCCTCTGAACAAAACAATCATGCATTTCCAATAATATTGGAAATCTGGCATTGTTAGAATTGGTAATGATAGAACATAGTACTATCAGAAGAAAATGTTCATAGTGATATTGCTTCATGGTAAAATAGTAATAAAAAAAATCTTGGTGCCCATTTGGGGATTTGGTTAAAACCGGGATACAATGCCTAATTTTCATTGGCTTTCTATTGTCTTGCGTTTGGCATACTTTTTTTCATGTGCTTTCATGTTGTAGTTCAAGATTCTCATGGGATCTGTTATCACCCCATAATTTATGGGAATCATCTTATGACTTGGATATTATCTGTATCTGGTGATTTGGTTGACAAATGATATTGCATTCTTCAAATATTTTGTGAAAAGAGAAAGAAAAAAGAAAAAGAAAAAGAGAAAAAAGAAAAGAGGGCTAAAAAGAATTGAAGCAAAGGCCCCATGCAATAATAGAAACTTGGTCATACCTTTCAAGCATTACCAAGTTCTTTAAATTTCAATGCTGATAGGTTAGTGAATGCATCTGATCATACTGTCTAATCTTGGTCAGATGGCCCCTAGGTTAGAACTAGTGAATACATCTGATCAGACCATCTAATCCTGGTCAGATAGCCCCTAGGTTAGAATTAGTGAATACATCTGATCAGACCATCTAATCCTGATCAGATAGCCCCTAGAAAGAATAAAATCTTGACCCAACTGTTTAATCTGGGTTAATTGCCTTGTGA
>JASDQU010881608.1:51329-72816 GCA_032191745.1 Picea mariana | reverse complement strand
ATAATCCATATTTTCAAATTCCCCATTAATTTCCCATTGATCATGTTTTCTCTAGACCCTTGTGAGTATGTCCTTGACCTGCATTACATAAACACATAATTGTTATATTTCCTAAAGACCTAAGCTATCCATATACCAAATTATTTTTATGTGTAAGTCTACATTAGATACCCTTGGAGTTTTCTTTTAATTAAATCCTAGTCTTTCGGGTCTTATGGATTTAAAAAAAAAATTGGGGGCCACACAGGCCCAAGACACAAGTCGAAAAATAGGCCGATTTCACATGTCAAAGAAAATCCACTTAACATACCAAAGTCAGGTGAAAATGCCAAACTCTCCATTTCCACCTATGTCATCGAGATAACCTAGGAACTAGTGGCACATTAAAGGTTATAAATTTCAGATAATCCTAATGTATATAGGATATGTATCGTGAGAAAAGTTTAAACTAATCAAACACAAATGTAAACAACTGATAGATGCTCGAGATTGTAGGTGCCATGCGCTAATCTAAATCAATGTTGATACATGTGCCATATGCCAAGGTTAAAGTGTCTTGCGCCCGACAATTGACAATAAGAAGGACGCAATTTTGATCATGGATGAGTTGATTAAAAATATTGAAGCCAAAACACAAACACGCCTTTCAGTGAAAGATCTAGATATGCTACCAGTGATACTGTGTTTGCTAAATGATAAGTGACAGATACAGATATGCTAAATTGGACATCAGTTGTAGAAATGATAAATCCATCAAAGTGTTTTGTTTTAAATTCATTGATTGTTTGCGCAAGAAGAATATTATGCCTAGCATCAAAGTTGACAAAGGTTCAGTCCCGTTGCCAATATCAAACAATGAATCTTGGTGCCAAAGTCTGGATGCATTAGCCTCAAGATCTTCCAGAGTATTACAAACAGGGTGCAAGATTTGGTAAATGGTGAACTATTGTTGACATACCAAATGGGCCATCTGACTTGGCTGTCAAGAATGCTTCCTAGGAAGTTGCATATTATGTTTCCCTTTCTTAGGACAATGGCCTTGTGCCCATTGTGGAGCTAGAAATTTTCATGGATGGAGACCATTCCATTGATAGAATCCTTGAAGTGGCAAAGAAATTCTAGATGGATTTTTTCTTATACTTAGCAGAGAACAATGTTTTGTTCGAGGGTATTTTGTTAAAGCCCAGTATGTTGACTCTTGGTGTTGAGAACAATAAGAAAGCAACCCCACAAAAGGTTGTAGATCACACTTTTAAAATACTCAAGTGGAGGGTGCCACCAACTGTTCCTGGGATTATGTTATTGTCTAGAAGACAATCCAAGGTTGACGCAACTCTGAATAAATGTTGGTTTTGAAGGAATGCCATTCGAACCTTGCCTCAGCTTACAAAGACAATGTTTTTTCTAGGAGTTTTGGTTTTATCACTTTTGACAGTGAGAAGGTTTTAGAAGAGATTGAGAAGCAACAAGGCAAGTGTATCTTGACACTTTGATAGAAAGTTTGATAGATTCGATAGAGACTCGAAAGTTGTTTGAGAATCCAACTTGTAAGAGTAGATGAATGTTGTTTTTAACAACAAATGGAAACCAATGACAAATGGCATAGGCATATGGCAGACAGTTAATCAGTCAAATATCAACTCATATTCAAGGATACAAGTGGCAGGGAAGAATAGAAGATCAACAACTAAAAGATCACATCCCAGAGATCAAGCACAAAATCATCATTTAAAGATATTTTCAAGCCTAAGATCAATGGTAAGTAGATGAGGTGGCAACCAACAATATCAAATTAAAAAATTTGACTTCACTCTTGTATAAAGGGTTTGTAGCACTAAAGAACAATTTTCAAAGGTGAAATAAGCCCCTGAATCCCAAAACTTTCGATGGCTAATTCCACCTGTCCCAGGCCAGCAAGCCACCAAAAACACAAAAACAGGGGGAAGATGAATTTTGAGCTTGAGGCATGAAGGAGGTTATTAATATAATTATCTATATTAGTTTTATCATAGTTTTCCATATATCCTCAAATATTTGTGACATATATGAAGGAAAATGGGTTTAAGGTTATCCTATTTTGATTGTAGATCAACAACAAGTGTTGAAGCAGGTATCCAACTACCTCATCACCACCTTGAAGACCTATGGAGGTGTCAAGAATGTGAAGACTGAAGATCATTAACTTTTTAGGAAGGGATCAAGATAGATATTTTATGTAAAGTTGTTTTATTAATTTCTATTATTAGTATATTAGATCCATTCCTATAGGATCTGAAACTGTTTTGTAAAGGCTATAAAGCCTGTCACTTTTCAAGAAGTAAGGGTTCAACTTTGGGGAATTTTCCACACTTTGTACTTAAGATTCTCATTTGTAGATCAGTTAATACAAGCTTCTTTTGCAATTACCTGTTCCGATTTACATTTTCTTGTCTATTCTATATTTTCACATGAATGTTTAATTCATGTTTATTATGTTTGTCTAAAGCCTAATAGTTATCATCCTATCGTTGCTTTGATGAGTTGAATTGTGAATAACATTTACTCATTGTGACTAGCCATTCATGTATCTTTATGTGTGAGTCTGCTAGCATAGTAATAATTCTCCATACATTCACTTATTTACAAACCCTCTGAACAGTGATAGTTAAAATCCTTGTCATCTGGTTATGTTTATGCATGTCTTGAGAGAGCAGGTATGATTTAGTCATCTGACTTGATCCAATTGAGAGAATATTTAAGTTACGAGGCTTCTTTGAGTTACAAACTAGAAGGACACTTGGAGTGATAACAAATTGGCATCATTGTCAGGGAGAGAAAGTTGAAGCAAAGCTTCCCTGGGAGATGACAAGATCCATCTTTGATGAGAGACAGAGTTGGGACATATTTTTGGTTGTAATCATCTATCTGGAAACTCCATGAAGGACAAATGACTCCATGAAAGAAGGATTCAGTGGTGAGTCCACCATATTGAAATGCCAAAATCATTTGCTTCTCTTTTGTCTTAGAGGTTTGCACCTATTGAATTTTCTTCAGTTCCTGGTTTCCCACATCCAATACCTAATATGTCAGAATGGGGAGATTTTCTTCCTATATTTAGAGAGAACAAGGAAGACAATCCTATAGAACACCTCCTCAAGTTTCATGAATGGATAGATCTACTAGACTTACAGCATGAAGATGTCCGTATGAAGATGTTCATGCATTCCTTGTATGGTGATGCACATTAGTGGTATTCTCATTACCTCCTTCCATCATTTCATCCTTGAAATATTTTCACTGAGTATTCACTGAACATTGTAAAAGATACCATTCAGATGAGTTTGTATTCAATAATTGCTATGAAGAATATGAATTTCATTCTCAGGTTGAAAGTTTAAATAGAGAAGAATATCTCCCTCATCATCTACATCATCTCTCTAATGATCTTCATGATCATGTGCTTTCACATCAACATAAAATAGAAGTAGATTATAAAGTAGATGAATGTTCTCTAGATACACATGGAAATGATCAACTTTCTGTTGGTCAAATATCCATTGAAATAAGTAAGGCTAGACCACCATTTTTAGATTTATAGATCAAGGGAGACGGTAGTAACTATGAGGAACAAGATATTTAGAATATATCTAATCTCCAAGAAGGATTGCAAGAGGATTATATTTATCATTATGTACCATTCATTTCAATGTCAGATGAGAAGGGTGAATATGATGAGGTACATGTTGATATTTTTTCAAATCTATTTCAATATCCTATTGCTGATAAATCCATGCAAGAATATTCATCTCTGTCATTAGAAATTTTTCCTGATGTTCCCATATTTGATAAATATAGTGACGAGGAAGAAGATTTTAATTCTTGTGAAGGATTGTTTACTACTAGAATTTCATCTAGTCCTACTTTTTCAGCAAAGAGATGATCAGAGATGTATGCATGTTGTGGTTACTAATAGCTATGAATATTTTATTGCAATATGGAACATATTTCTTTATGATCGAGATATTGATGATCTTCAGGATGTTAACCATCATATAGATTATTTTAACATTGTACCAAATGAATCTATTGTCTTAGGATGTCATAAAGATCAGATTGTCCCCTTTGAAAAATTGAAAAATGATGAGAAGATTTTATATCAGCATATGACAGATTTGAATCTACAACAGATCCTAAGGGTAGTTCTCAATTTTCAGATTTGCATAATAAGGGAGATTACAACAGATATGAGGAAGAAGATGATGAGTTGAAAATTATTGATCAACAATTCATCCTGCATTTTTCTCTGACAAAGGTTGAGCAGTCTACAGTAAATTATGAGATCAGTGAAGGAAATCAACAACAACATCTCAGTATTCAGTTGAAACAACAACAAGAAGAGGAATTCCTTTACTAATTTATTGATCTTAATTTTGATTTTCTAGAATCCTTGAGTAGTATAAAGAGAAAAATATTCTTGTCAAATGAAAGATGGTTCTATCATCTGTGAAAAACACATTTTTGTTAGTTATGGATTCCTTTATTTTTCGAGTCAAGATCAAGCATGATGTCAGTAAATCAGTTTCTTACGTGGATTCATTGGAAGCATGAGTTTACTTGATTAAGAAGAAGTACAATGGGTTAGAGTAGGAATAGGCAGGACAATAAGCTCTTCATGTGAGTAGATAGATTATGTTCAGTTGTTGATTTCTTGATTAAGCAAAGCAGGATACAGGCAGGTTGCAGGTTTGCAGGGGATCAATTGTAAAGGCCAAATGAATCCATAGCCCAATGGTAAAGGCGACTATAACTACTAGGTTCTTGGATCGTCACAAGGAGGTCTCCATCCCATCTGGAGCCATATGTTATCTCCTCAAATGGTTTTGTAAATTTTGAGGCATTTCATTCCTTCGTGCTTAATTTGTCATTTTCCTTTCTCATTTTCCATAATCCATATTTTCAAATTCCCCATTAAGTTCCCATTGATCATTTTTTCTCCAGACCCTTGTGACTTTGTCCTTGACCTGCATTACATAAACAAATAATTGTTATATTTCCTAAAGACCTAATCTATCCATATGCCAAATTCCTTTTATGCTTAAGTCTACATTTGATACCCTTGAAGTTTGCTTTTAATTAAATCCTAGTCTCTCAGGTCTTATGGATTTTAAACAAAATTTGGGGGCCACATAGACCCAAGACATAAGTCAACAAATAGGCCGAGTGCACATGTCAAAGAAAAGCCACTTAACATACAAAATTCAGGCGCAAACAAAAAACTCTCCATTTCCACCTATGTCATCGAGATAACCTAGAAACTAGTGGCGCATTAAAGGTTATAAGTTTTAGAGATTCTCAATGTATATAGGATATGCATCATGAGCAAATTTTAAACTAATCAAACACAAATGCAAACAACTGACATATGTGAAATATTGTAGGTTCCTTACACTAAGATAAATCAAACGATGATACAGGTGCCATATGTCGAGGTTAAAGTGTCTTGCACCCAGCAATTGACATTAAGAAGGATGAAATTTTGATCACGGATGAGTTGATTAAAAATATTGAAGCCAGAACACAAACACGCCTTTCAGTTATGGATACAGATATGCTACCATTGATATTGGGTTTTCTAATTGATAAGTGACATATACATATATTCTAAAGTGGACATCAGTTGTAGAAATGATAAATCCATCAAAGTGTATTGTTTTAAATTCATTGATTGTTTGCGCGAGCAGAATATTATGCCTAGCATCAAAGTTGACAAGGGTTCATTCCCATTGCAAATATCAAACAATGAATAAGATCAAACAACGAATCTTGGTTCCATAGTTTGGATGGTTTAGCCTCAATATCTTCCAGAGTATTACAAATAGGGCGCAAGATTTGCTAAATGGCCAACTGTTGTCGGCATACAAAATGGGCCATATGACTTAGCTGTCAAGAAATATTCCTGGGGACTTGCACGTTATGTTCCCTTTCTTAGGACAATGGCCTTGTGCCCATTGTGGAGCCATAGATTCTACTTGATGGAGACCATTCCATTGATAGAAGCCTTGAAGTGGCATAGAAATTCTGGACTGAGGTTTTCTTCTACTTGGTAGAGAACAATGTGTTGTTCGAGGGTGGTTTGTTAAAACCTAGTATGTTGACTCTTGGTGTTGAGCACAAGGAGAAAGAAACCCCACAACAAGTTGCAGATCACACTTTTAAAATACTCAAGAGGAGGGTGCCACTAGTTGTTCCTGCGATTATGTGCTTGTCTGGAAGATAGTCTAAGGTTGAGGCAACTTTGAATAAATGTTGGTTTTGAAGGAATTCCATTCGAACCTTGACTTAGCTTACAAAGACAATGGTTTTTCTAGGAGTTTTGGTTTTATCACTTTTGACAGTGAGAAGGTTTTAGAAGAGATTGAGAAGCAACAGGTCAAGTGTATCTTGACACTTTGATACAAAGTTTGAGAGCTCTGACAAAGACTTGAAAGTTGTTTGAGAATACAAGTTGTAAGAGAAGATGAATGTTATTTTTAACAACAAATGGAAACCAATGAAAAATGGCATAGGAGCCTGGTAGATAGTTAATTAGTCAAATATCAACTCAGATTCAAGGATACAAGTCGCAGGGCATAGTAAAAGATCACAAATAAGAGATCAACAAATAAAAGATCACACCCCAGAGATCAATCACAAAATCAACATTCAAAGATATTTTGAGGCCTAAGATCAGTGATAAATATATGAGGTGGAAACCAACAATATCAAATCAAAACATTTGAATTCACTCTTGTATAAAGAGTTTGTAGCACTAAACAATAATTTTCAAAGGTGAAATAAGCCACCGAATCCCAAAAATTTCGGTGGCTAATTCAACTTGTCCCAGGGTAGCAAGCCGCCGAAAATGAAAAAATAGGGGGAAGATGAATTTTGATCTTGAGGCATGAATTTTGTAGACAAGTGACCAAGGGAGGTTATTAATATAACTTTATATATCATTTTTATCGGAGTTTTCCAAATATCCTCAAAGATTTGTGACAGATATGAAGGAAAATGGATTTAAGGTTATCCTATTTTGATTGTAGATCAACAACAGGTGTTGAAGTGGGTATCTAACAACCTCATCACCACCTTGAAGACCTATGAATGTGTCGATAATGTGAAGACTGAAGATCATTAACTTTTTGGGAAGGGATCAAGATCCAAATTTTATGTAAAGTTGTTGTATTAATTTCTATTATTAGTATATTAGATTCATTCCTATAGGATCTGAAACTGTTTTGTAAAGTCTATAAATCCTGTCACTTTTGAAGAAGTAAGGGTTTGAATTTGGGGAATTTTTCACACTTTGTACTTAATCTTCTCATTTCCAAATCGGTTAATGGAAGATTATTTTGCAATTACTTGTTCAGATTTACATTTTCCTCTCTATTCTATATTTGCACATGAATGTTTAATTCATGCTTATTCTATTTGTATAAATCCTAATAACTGTCATCCTATATTTGCTTTGATGAGTTGAATTGAAAATATCATTTACTCATTGTGACTAGCCATTCATGTATATCTATGTGTGAGTCTGCTAGAATAGTAAGAATTCTCCATACATTCACTTATTTACAAACCCTCTGAACAGTGATAGTTAAAAGCCTTGTCATCTAGTTATTTTTATGCATGTATTGAATGGGCAGGTCTGATGTAGTCATTTGACTTGATCCAATTGAGAGAATAATTAAGAAAATAATTAAGTTACCAGGCTTCTTTGAGCTACAACCTAGAAGGACACCTAGAGTGATAACAGGTTCTAACTCTGATTCAAAATCATAAAGGGGAAGAGAGATCATTGATGGAAAATCTAGTTCTACCATTGCTACCACAAAGATCCATCCCAGTGAACCAGACGAGCCAGAGAAATGTGAGCAAATTTTTCATTCATAGATGTGGGTGAAGTTCCAGTTTTGCAAGCCTTCCTTCTGCGAATTTCCCTCTGGAACCTCCTGCATCTTTTCTGTCTTTGCTCTTTTCTTATTGAGCTTTCTAACCTTCTTCCCGGTGATCTCTGTCTTGGTATTCATCTTTGCATTATGATTCTTATCTCCTCTTGGCATAGTAACTTTGCAATGTTGATGGTATTTACTACGGTTCAAGGGAAATACTTCTTCTCTGTCTATGGTAGGTGCTCTACTTTCTTATAGAGACAGGAGTTTCAAGTCTTCCTGTGTTCTTTCAACTTCCTCATCCAAATATTTGGTCCTCAGTAGCTTCGATTAGTATTCTTTTTCTTTCAATAAGTGCACTATTCTCCTAGCCATGGAGTCTCTTAGGTCTTTCTTTTTATGTTCTAGAGATTCCTCTTCTTTCTTTGGGTCTGATCTTTCTCAATCTAGGTTTTTCCTAGTAACATATCAAATGGGGCGTTGTTCTCAATAAATTTAACAACCTCAAATTATTCCTCTATTGAAGTTCTATGAGAACTCATAGATGTTTGGGTATGTCTTCCACACAGGGTTATCAGCTTTCCTCTAAATAATCATATTCCTCCTAATGAAGGACTCATAATAGGTTTTCCTAAAATTTCCCAAGCTCTTTCTATCATGATATTCACCTGTGTTTCCTCATCCAGAACATATTCAATGTCGAATTCTCCTATTCTTGTTTCTATGAACTCTTTTTCTTTGAAGATCTATGATAAGTTGATATTTATGTGATCATTCAGGGTTTCTTTCATTTTTAGTAATACATTCTCTGATTCTTTCTGGGGTTCTGCCATGGTCTCAGTATCTAGATCTTCCTCGTGTTTTTCTTGTCTCATATTCATTCTTTCAACCTTAGCAATCATTCTAGGGAAATCGATAACTTCATGGTCCATAACTTTACAACAAAGAAAAATAGTTCTTCTACTAGGGAATTCCTTAGCAAGGTGTCCCAGTCTTCTGCAACTGTAACAAAGATTTAATCCTATCTTTCTTTTAAATGATCCCTAGCCTCTCTTGTACTACGCACTAGGATTGTAGTAGCTAACCTGCAAAAACTTCTTTCTAGGATCCTGCATCCATTTGTTAGTCCAAACATCTTTTCTATGAATAGGGATCACATATATTTCATTATTACTATCAGATCTACTCATATCAAATCTTCTTTCTTCTAGTTGTGCCCTATATTTCAGACTAGGAAAAAATTGATTAAACATACCTAGATCCATACTTTCAAAGAAAAAATTTCCACTTATCTTGCCTTTATCAGAGCACAAAGATTCAAGATTTTACCTCTCTTCTTGAGATATGACTTCTCTTCTTAGAACAAAGATTTACAAGTCAAGTAGAATACTGTGCACTAAGGCCACAGATCTATGCATAGAGATTTCCTTTCTTCCTTAGTTCCTAGCAATCACAGTTTCAGGTCCTGACAATAGAACCATTTTTTGGCACAAGGGCAGACTCGGGGTTCAACACTACAACAACGCACCAACATAACCCTAACTACTGACCCTTTTGGAAACACCTATGAAGAATATGAAGTCTCACCCGAGGTAGAGGAAGGGGTGGTTGCAAGACTCAAATGTTTGAAACCTTAGCTGGGACACAGATTTGTGATTACAACACCTTAACAGAGCACTTAGCAGTTATTGTTCACAATATTCACTTTGTAGATAAAACCCTAATTACAGAGCAATGCAATATTCAACCAGATCTAACATATAGAAGCACTTAGCATAACGAAACATACCAGATGCAACATATTATTCACATCATCATGCACTAATCTATCATACGAGATACATCTAATCATACATTATTTCACTAATAATTAATCATATGAACAACATAACAACCATAAAGCACAAAGAAACCATAACACATGATATACGTGGTTCACCCCCAGCCTGGGGCTATGTGCACCAAATCTTCTTCTCTTTATTGTCTTTTGTCAATCTCCTACATGCACAAAGCCATAAGATCGTACTCCGCATAGGATAGGAGATCTGTGCAAACTTTGCTAGATCGTCCTTCCCCGAGCTAGGTCACAACACAAAGCCTTTATACAGTCTCTTACAGTCACTTGCACTTAGCTTTGCAAGTCTCGCATAGAATGCACAAAGCCAAATCACACAGATCAGACTCTTCCTACATCACCTAACATATTTATTTATACTTTACAAAAGGGGCCTATACATGGGTAAACCCATGGGCTGACATCCTCATACCCATTACATAATCCCAAAACCCAAAAATCCATGAAAAGGAGCTGAGATCCCATGATATCCAATTCATCTTGCGCTCTACCTTCGACATCCTTTTGAAGTCCCAAAAATAGGTCAAACCTGACCAAGGATCTCCAAAACTTGGTCAAGGGCCAACAAGTCTCTTCATGACAATCCATTGTTTCAATTATTTTGTATATGCTACAATGTGATGTTGGTACTCTTCCATCTCTACTCTAGTACATTCTTGCAATTCTTCCAAATATGCCTTCTTGGTGGCCTAGAGGCACATGAGTGAATTAAAGGGAGTAGCCATTCAAAGGAAACTCAAAACTTTAAATACATAATTCATAAAGCTTCTCATGAAACTCAAAATTCACATGGAAACATCTTATCATATAGCAGGTCCCAATAGGTGCAATATTATACATTTGTGATTTCTTCCTTCCAGTATGTTCTCTTCTCTTGTATGATCACAAGTTCAATCTAGAGTATGCATGAGCCCATGCAAAAATAAAATGAAAACCGCCATGACCACAATGGCTCCCAACACAGTCACAACAATGCAGAAAATTATCACTATGCTAGATGTCAAATTATTTTAAAAACTACCCTTTCCTCTCTCCGCACAATCCTCTTCCTTACTTCCATTGTCATTTAGGTTCTCAATAATGTTGACACCTTGGTATGTAGTGGGATGAAAACCATAACCTCTCAACCACGAATGCATGAGAAATTGATGCTAGGGTTGTGATCAATGACCGAAATCATTCTTTAAGCTAGAATTGGATTTGTACAGGCTCTATACGAGTGAAGTAGTTGAGACGAAAAGTAAAAATACATTTTTTGGAATGGATGCCATGCTCACATTCAAAACCTAAGAATGAGCATAACTATATTGCCTAGGCATATGCTAATTATTTTCTTGATATTGTGCGTACTAAATGTTTTTCCAGGTGTGTTACAAAGCCTAGTAAAAGTTTGAGTGAAAGTGAAAGTAGATTAGTTTTTAGCATGGCGGTAAGTTGTGCGCGTGATGATTAAATTAGGGTTTTACTAGACATGCAAAAATAAAAAATGGGACACACAGACTAGAACAATCCATGGAAGAAATGGGACGTGGACAAACTAGTAGAGAGACATAGAATTGACAAGAGAAGGAAGAGGAATTGACATGCAAAGAGGAGGTGTTTTATGTTCACAAGAGGAAATGAAATGCTAAGGGATCAAATTATGTAGTTATCTGATGCTATGATACCACTGACAAGATAGGAATGGAAGAATGTGTAACTCCACAATTTTCTATTGCATTAACATAAACGTCTATAAATACATTTCTAAGTGACGATTGTTATTCACCTTCTATGTGACCCTTTCTATCACCTATGAATCTTCATAATTACAATCATATTTACATAGGTAACGTAATCCCAAGGATTACGTTTCCAACAAGGTGGTATATTTAGAGATAGTGCAGTTCATCCTTTAGTCATTTTCACAACAAATATTGGGAAACATATAAACAACTCAACAAAAAATGAGGTAGCAAAGAGAGGAATGGATCTGGATCAACACTTGGGATATTGCCTCTAGTTATAGGTAGATGGTGATTCATAGAACAATACACTTACTTAATTCAAGAAACCAAGAGAATGTAACCCTAATTGCATAAAGATCCATCCAAAATCAGCAAATCCATCCAGAAGAGACCTTTTTAAGCATAACACATGAGAGAGGGAGAGCTAGTAACCCTTACAGGGTGAAACATTTAGATGTGTTACCCACAAAGTTGAGTGAATGACGATCATAAAAATGAAAGTGAGGGTAGCCTTCTTATATGAGGCTACCATAACACATTTCTCCACATAAAATGTCAAAAATAAATTAGAAGTGGGGCTGACCCCTCATATAACCCTTTACAAAATGCTAAAGAGAAAAAATAAATCAAAATATCCCACACATGTGAGATGTCAAGGCTAGGAAGGGTGACATCAAGCCTCCAAAGGCTAAGGTAAGGCCTCCAAAGGGCCATGTGGAATCCTCCTTAAAGTGATGCCAAGGTTAATAGGGTCACGTCAAAGGCCTCATTGTGTTGTGGCCAGGAAAGGAGGGTTTCATATCATCTATGAATAATTCCTTAATCATTTTTTCTACAACGTCCTCCATACTATGTGTAAATAGGCTCTAGGGTACTATGGTCATCCTTTGAGGCTTCCATCTCATTAATGTGCCATAATGATTCGATCTTCTCAAACCAATCCCATATGTTCATCATACAGGGTTCTAAGGATGTGAGAGCCAATATCTGAGGGTGGTTAGTGACTAAATGACCCACTTCTCTCCATCACATGTGCCGAGGTCTTGTAATAAAGGCACAACATGTTGGTAATATGACTGTCATTACACAAAAACCTAGGTGATTGGTAAACTCAAGGGTCCACAAGAGGCGATTAGTCCCTTGTCACAATACATTGTGGAGCGCTAACTACTTGCAATTTCATGCAACAATATCCCCCTCAGCACGAGCCAAGTGTGTATTGAACTCGTGACCTCTATATATGATACCATTTGTTGGTAATACGACTGTCATTACACCAAAACCCACAGGTGATTGGTAAAGTCACCACTGCCAGATTTCAAGGATCCACGAGAGGAGATTAGTCCCTTGTCACGATACACCAGGGAGTCTTGACTACTTGCAATTTCATGAAACACAACATCCTAGATACAGGCCTAGGACTTCCTTTAAAGAACCATTTTGGGGCCATCCAAAATAAATCAAAGTATAAAACATGGTTAGCCAAAGTTCATAAGAAACGGTAGTCAAAAAAACATGCAAAGTAAGTTTCAACTCAAGATATAAGAAACGTAAGATAACTCACCTTAGTATCCCCTTCAAGTATCTCCCCAACCCAGGACCCCATGTGAGTTACAAAGTTTAAGTATGGGATGGCCTTCATCCAATCTTATTAGGTGTTCCACCTTAAGATAGGAAATAAAACAACTTGGGTAAAGTGAGAGGCCCCGAGAGTCACAAGGGAAAGTAAAAACCCTTAAAGAGTAAGTGTGAAAGTGATATGCTTTTATGGCTTACTTCATGGATAATGGTGTCATTGAATCCATGTTTATGAGCACCTTTGTGGAGGGTGTTCTTTCTCTTGAGTTACCCCATATTTACATTCTATTTTTTCCAATCCCCCTCTTTTTCCTTTTTCTAAGTCTTGCTTTATTATATTAGCATGTCCCCTTTGTTTCAATCCATTAGCATAGCATTTATTTTTTTGGACCAGGGTGAGCACTAAAAGCGTAGAGCTCAAATTTGGACTTGATTTTTTCAGTCCTCTTTTTCTATCATTCCTTTATTTATTTAGCATAATTTTCTTACTCTTTTCATAACAGCTATGAAACAACCTTTGGGCCTTCAACTCCTCTTCTCATGACAGAATGGACCATGACCCATTACCGAATTTCAATACACTATGAGAGGATCCAAGAAGGAGAGTGTTAAGTTTGATGGGAAGAATAACGTTACCCTTGAAAGGCCCCCCCAGTAGTACCCCTTTTTCTCTGGGTGGTGACAACACAGGACTAGGGAACATAGGTTGACCACCAAGGTGAAACAAGGAAACTGCAACAATTTCCCAAACTAGTGATCCATTATCCAACTTCAACCAAATATCCTCATCCACACACCCAACAAATTAATAACAACACTTTGCCTAAAATTACTAACATACCTCATGGTGATGATGAATTAACATCTCCCATACTATGGGTTTCTTGAATTTTATAAACCTTGGTTGACTTGTAGTTGTAAAGGTGAATGAGGGAGGTTGTTGAGATGCCATTTGTGTGTAAGTTTTAAACTTGTGAAGTAAAAACATGCATATAGATTCTTAAGCAAAACATAAATTAAGCAATGGCTCATTCACATAGTACACAGAGATTTATAATGGAAACGCTCAACCGAGAAAACCTTTCTTATGTTCATTATATCGAATTTCACCATTCACTATATAATATATATACAATGCTTTTAGGTATTTCGTAGATACCAAAATCCTAATCGATTAATATGGGATTAATTTACAAAACTGCTAAAAATAGCCAAATTCACAGACGCAGTTGTCATATCTGACGCGCCCATAGACACACATGCAAAGAATATAACACCTACCCAACATTCTCCCACTTGTTGTTTTCTTTGCATCCATGGGTCTAGGGGATTATATAGTCAACAATCCAGGGCAGGAATGCCCATTTTTACTCTAAACCAGGAGAACTTTTCTGTGCTCACAGACTTTGTTAATGAACCTGCAGCATTCTTCAAAGTGTCAACCTTTTCCAGTGACACCTTCTTTTACTCAACCATGTCTCTCACAAAGTGATAGTGAATATCAATATGCTTTGTCTTCGAATGATAAGCTAGGTTCTTTGCCAGGAAGATTGCACTCTGACTGTCAAAATCTAATCTCAGTGCTTGTTGTACCAACTCAATACCTCAACACAATATTTGTAACTGTACTTCTTCCTTGCTTGCATGAGTGGCTGCCATGCATTCAACTTTTGTAGTTGAGAATGCCACTACAGCCTGTATTTTTCTCATCCAACTGATTTCTCCTCCAAATAGGGTAAACACATACCCACTTGTAGATCTTCTGCGATCCATATCTCTAGCCCAGTCTGCATCAACAAAGCCATGTATGCCCACCACTCTTTCTAATCCTGGTCTTCCTTGGTAGCACAATCCATAATTGGTAGTGCCACGCAAATACCTGAAGACCCTTTTTACTATTTTCCAATGCTCCTTCCCTGGTTTTGACATATACCTACTCAAAACTCCCACTGCATGTATAATGTCCGGTCTAGTATAGACCATTGCATACATCAAACTACCAACTACATTGACATATGGAACATGGAACATGTCCTCTTCTTCTTCCTGTGTCTTGGGACACTGATCTGTAGATAACTTTACACCTATAGGAATAGGAAACTTGATCAATTTACTTCCATGCATATTAAACTTTTTCAATATTGTCTCAACATATTTTCTCTGATTCAACCAGAGTTTCCTGTTTGCATGATCTCTTTTAATTTCCATTCCTAGAATGAAGTTAGTAGCACCGAGATCCTTCATGTAAAATTTGGAGGATAGTTGTGATTTCACCTCCTTGATAACATCCATGTTATTTCCTACCAACATCATGTCATCAACATACAACACTACATAAATGAAGTGATTACCAACTTGTTTGGAATATACACAGTGATCATCCCTGGTTCTCACAAATCCCAATCCAAGGATGTATGTGTCAAACTTTTGGTACCACATCCTAGGTGATTGCTTCAGACCATATAGTGACTTATTTAGCTTACAGACCAGCTCTTTCTTTCCCTTCACTGCAAAGCCTTCTGGTTTCTTCATGTAGATTTATTCTTGCAGGTCCCCATGTATGAATGTTGTCTTCACATCCATCTATTCCACGTCAATATCAAAATAAACAACAATAGATAAAATAAATATAATAGATGTTAACTTGGCAACAGGAGAAAAAACCACACCAAAGTCAATTCCCTCTACCTGGGAATAACCTTTTGCTACTAACCGAGCTTTGTATTTCTCCACTTTACCTTATGCATTAAACTTCTTCTTAAACAACCATTTGCTACCAACAGATTTTCTTCCAGTTGACAAATCAACTATATCCCATGCCTCATTCTTATCAAAGGCATCCATTTATTCAACCATGGCCTTCTTCCATAGTTTACTATCCTCTGAATTCATTGCTTCCCTGATAGTTCTGGGATCATCATCAGTGATAGATAAAGAAAAATTGGAATGGAAATCAAGTGGACTATACCTTTCTGGTTTCCTTCTTTCTCTCACTGATCTCCTCAATACTGGGGTATGTGATTATTCTTCTTCTTCTACTTCATCTTCTTCAGATGATTAAGATTTTGCATCATCCAACTCAATCTCTATTTTCTCAGGTTCTTCTTTCCTTGGTAGGAATTACTACTTCAAAACATCTTTTACCTCTCTAAAAACAACATCCCAATTGTAAACAATCTTCTTAGTTTATGGGTTCCAAATCTTATAACCTTTCACACCATATTTATAACCAATAAAGATACACTTTTCATCTTTATTATCCAACTTACTCCTATTTTCCTTTGGAACATGTACATAAGCATCAAAACCAAACACTCTAAGATGTTCAAGAGAGGGTTTCTTTCTAGTCCATACCTCGTGTGGAGTTTTATCATCCAATGTTGATGAGGGTGATCGATTGACCAAGAAACATGATGTACCCACTGCCTCTGCCCAAAATTCTTGTCCTAACTTGGCACCGTTGAGCATGCTCCTTTATTTTTCCATCAGTGTCATATTCATCCTTTCTGCAACTATGTTCTGCTGAGGAGTCTATGGAGTAGTCTTCTGCCTTGCTATACCACACTTCTTACAGAACTCTTTGAATTCATTTCTGCAGAATTCTCCACCATTATCTGTTCTCAATACCTTCATTTTCTTCTATGTCTTATTTTCTACCAGAGCCTTAAACTCTTTAAATTTATCAAATACCTCAAATTTCTTTCTAAGAAAATAAATCCATGTGTTCCTTGAGAAATCATCTATGAATGAAACATAATACATAGACTTACGTAGTGATGGAACATGCACAGGTCCAAACACATCACTGTGTATCAATTCTAAGATCCCCTTTGCTCTTGTAGCACCAAATGGGAATCTTACTCCATTATGTTTACCATATATTCAATGTTCACAGAAATCAAAATCCAGAGTGCAATTAGACATACCTTCAACCATGCCTTTACTGTGTAGTGTTCGAAGGCCATTTTCTCCAATATGCCCCAGTCTTTTATGCCACAACATGGTATTCTTTTCAGGGATGGTATTGGTCATGTCTTCTTTATTTTTCTTCTCAAGGACAACATAAATGTTACACCCATTAGTATAAGTGATTCCCAACAACTTGTTCATAGTTCCACACCGAAATCCCCTCATCAACACCATTGCTCCTTGTACCATCTTGCAAGTGTTATTTTCAAATATAGTTTTCACTCCTGCATCAACCAACTTGCTTACATATATTAGGCTCTTGGATAGTTTTGGAATGTGCAGAACCCCAGTGAGAGTTCTAATCCTTCCATCCTTTAGCAACAACTTAACCCTTCCACATCCCAAGATTTTGGTTGTCGAGACATCTCCTAGGAATACATCACCACCATAGTATTTTTCATATTTAGAGAATGACTCCCTATGAGGAGTCATATGGTATGACGCACCTGATTCGATCAACCATACATCATGATTTGCATGTGTAGCTATAGATGCTAGGTAAACATCACCTCCTTCTTCAGTGGAGGTTTTCACCTCTATGGAATAGGTACTATTAGATCCATTTGGTTTATCAACCTTCTTAGACTTACAATCTTTCTTATAATGCCCTCTTTTACTACATTTCTAGCATTTCCTCAAAGATTTTCCTGAAGACTTAAATCTACCTGTAGATTTAGATCTCCCCCCCCGAAGGCTTATCGGGATTACTGTCTTGGGGATGACCTCATATAAATAAATCGTTTGTGCTATGACTATCCATGCTTTTCCACCTCATATCTTCAGATAACAAGGATGAAACTACATCCTCATACTTCAATGTAGATTGAGTGGTACTACCAATTTCTACAACCATATTATTCCAAGAGTCTGGCAAAGAACATAACAAAGTAATACACTTATCTTCTTCTACAATCATAATATTAATAGAGACAAGTTGACTTATTGGAGTATTAAATGCATTTAGATGTTCTATCACAGAATCTTCATCTTCCATCCTAATATGATACAACTTCTTCTAAAGAAAAAAATTGTTTACCAGGGACTTTGATTGATACAAATTCCCCAACTTATCCCATAGTTCCTTGGCTGTATATTCTCCCGAGAAATTCAACAAAACTGAATCTTCCAGGCAGAGTCAAATAGTACTCCTTGCTCTTCTGTCCAACTTCTCCCAATCTTCCTTTGACATACCAGTAGGTGGTGTACTAGTAGTTTGTGTACTAGTAGCGTATGTGGCCTATGTGCTAGTAAACAGTGTACCAGTGGGCTGTGTACCAGGATCCACAACGATCCATTGTTCTTTGTCTACAAGAAGGTCCTCCATATTGAGCTTCCATAGCTCAAATTTTTTACTGTTGAAATTCTCTATCTCGATTTAGATGAGCTCGCCATTCCTCTTTCTATACTCAAATATCCAATGCAAAACCTCCCACTAAACCTAGGTTTATCACAAACCTAAGATAAACTTGATCTATCAAGACTGAGCCAAACCCTCAACAACAAAGGCATTCCTCTGAAGCAAAAAACGAGCTCTAATACCACATGTAAGTTTTAAAACTATGAAGTAAAACAATGCATATAGATTCTTAAGAAAAAAAAAATTAATCATTGGCTCATTCACATAGTACACAAAGATTTATACCAAAAACCCTCAATCCAGAAAACCTTTCTTATGTTCATTATATCGAATTTCACCATTCACTATATAATAAATATACAATGTTTTTAGGTATTCCGTAGATACCAAAACCCTAATTCCTTAATCTGGGATTAATTTACAAAACCACTAAAAATAGAAAAATCCATAGACGCAGTTGTCATATCTAACACGCCCACACACACACATGCAAAGAATATAACACCTACCCAACATTGTGGACACATTGATCATCATCATGGCCATGATCATGTTCTCCATTGTGGACCATGAGACATGATATCCTCTAGTTATTATCTGGATTTTATGAGCAGAATGAAATGAGTATATATTATTATCAAAATATTCTTAACACAGAATAACAAATATACAATAAAACTAGTTTCTCTTCAATAGGGAAATAAGATGAAACTGAAAAATGCATCGAAAAACAAGCTTGCCAGAATGGTGGCGGATTATATATGAGAAGAGATGTGATGGATACAATCATTCGCAAGACAATGATTACAATGAGGCTCTCAAGGCCTTTTTAAAATAAGTAGGAATGTAAAAAACCCTAGACATACAAAAACCTAACCTTATGAGATGAAGCACCAAAAGTGATTTGGGCCCCATTTGGGTAAGTTAGTACATAAACTTCTGAGGGTCGTAACTTTTTCATACGATCTCCGTTTTAGGAGCACAATAGACTGTTGGAAATTTACATCTGAGGAATACATATGTGTTCTATGGAGAGCCCTAAAAACATTATTTACAGCCTCAAAACGACCCCATAATTCAGGGACCTAAAAACTAAGAAAACACTGTCGAACTGGAAAACTCCCAAAATGAGCCAGTTGGAATAGGTGGGAGGCCATCAAAATCCAGATGGATCAATCATATCCCTTAGGAACAAATGGTATCCATTGCATTGATTTACCCAATTAGATGAGAAAATTTCTTCTGAATTTGGCCCCAAGTGATCCACTTGCCCTGGTGCAGAAGTTGCCCTGCTTTGACAACTTGATAAAGTTGGATCCTTTGCTGGCAAGTGCCCTTGACCTATTTTTCCACAATATGATCACTGGATGCATGTTGTATGTAGTAGGCATTGAGATCTGTTTGTGTTAGTTGTTTTTCTATCTCTGAGGTGTCCATTAATGGTGGGAAATAAGGTCGAAGGAGATCCATGTTTAACACTGGGTGCAAGGCAAGGAAAGGAGGAATGTTGAGCTCAAAATAATTATCACCCACAACTTTGGTGATGGTGTATGGCCCAAAATTGAGTGGATAAATCTCTCGATGGCATCCGGTAAGGCGTTCTTTATGAAAATGCAACCAAACTTTGTCACCCACCTGAAATTGATGTGGCATCCTATGTTCATCATGGAGTTGCTTGTACTTATCATTGGAATTATGTAGGATGTCCTAAACCTATTGAAGGATGTGTTGGATTCTCTCAATGAAATGGGTGGCTTTGTCAACATCAGTTGGAGAAGGAGATGAGTCAACTGAGGTGACCGCAAGGGGTAGTGCAACATCTATGGGACCCAATGGTTGGAATCCCAACCCTACCTGAAAGGGGTTGTGACTAGTTGAGCTATGCAAGTCTCAGTTGTAGCTATTATGGAAATAGGGAATACTCTCATCCCATATGCGAGGGTGCTTAGAGTTATACATGCACAGGATATGCATGATCATTCGATTTACAACCTCAGTTTCAACATCTTTCTAGGGGTGGAAGGCCATGGATTTGTTCATCTTGGTGTCTAGCAGTGACTAGAGGCTCAAGCAGAATGTGTTGAGAAATCAAATGTCCTGATCTACAACAATGGTTTGTGGGATTCCAAAATGTACCCAGACTCCTTCAAAGAAGAGCTTGGCACTAGCCTCTACTGTGATGCTCTTCTTACAGGCGACCATAATCGCCATCTTAGAAAAGCGATCAACAACCAAAAAACACAATCATTTCCCCACTTGGGGGATGGGAGGCCCAACATGTAGTCCATGTATATGGATTCCCATGGCCTATTAGGAGTAGGAAGAGGGGTGCATAGGCCTTGTTTCTTAGTGGTTTATTTGGAAATAGTGCATGTAGTGTAGGACTTGATATACTTGTTGACCTCCTATCAAAGTTTCGACCAGTAGAAAAGTTTTTGCAACATTTCCACTGTATTTTCAACATTGAAGTGTCCTTCCACCCAACTGTAGTGGGCTTCCTAGATCAACTTCGCTCGCTCACTTGATGGAACACATCTATGGACCAAATGAAAAAACAACCCATCCTAAAGATGGAAATTAGTGACCATTGCATTTGTGCCCAACATTTGGTAGCTGGTGTCAAAGTCTGACCTTGTCTCATATAGTTGGGACCATCCAAAGGTCTCATGGTCGCAAGAGTCTAGCACTGTGGTGAGTGCTGCGACTGGTGGTCTACTGAGACAATCAACGATGTGGTTGGTGCTTCCTATTTTATACTTGATGTTAAGGTGGAATTGATGCAAGTATGTGAACCACTTCTAATGGCAATTATTCTATATTTTGCCTTGTGTCTGCCTGAATTACAGTGGCTTATCATCAATGTGGATGATTGTCTCCTTCCCAAGAATGTAATGTCTCCATTGGTGATAGGCTTACACAATGGTGTACATTACTTAATTGGTGTACATTACTTGTTGGTCACTATAATTTCTTAATTAATTTCAAACAACCAAGTGAAACATAAATTATCAACCCAGGGAAGTCTTTTGTTTCAAAGATAGCCACGCACTGTATATGCTCAATTCCAAAAGCATTTAGTGTTGTAGTA
>JASDQU010881608.1:35772-46056 GCA_032191745.1 Picea mariana | reverse complement strand
AGGGTTCAAAAAAGGAAGTGCAGACAACAACCTCTACATCAAGGTAAGTGAAGGTAATATTTTATTAATTGAAGTTTATGTTGATGATATTATTTTTGGTAGTGATGATGACAGGTTAAGCCATAAATTTGCAAAAGATATGCAGAATGAATTTGAAATGTCGTTACCTGGAGAACTATCCTTCTTTTTCGGACTTCAGATACATCAAAGAAACCAAGGAATATTTATTTCTCAAACCAAGTATATTAGAGAAATGCTAAAGAGCTCAGTAATGGAATATTGCAAACCAGTTATCACTCCCATGCAAACAAGTTGCAAGTTGAGCAAAGATGATGATTCGAAGTCTACATATTAGAGGTAATACAGGTCAATGATTGGAAGCCTACTATATGTGATAGCATCCAGACCAGATGTAATGCAGGTAGTTGGAAAGGTGGCATGATTTCAAGAAACACCAAAGGAGTCACATTTGTTAGTAGTGAAGAGGAGTTTTAGATATCTCAAAGGAACAAAAGATTTTGGATTATGGTATCCAAAAGGAAAGGATCTATCACTTATTGCCTACATAGATGCAGATTGGACAGGTTGTATTGATGACTGATGAAGCACCAGTGGAGCATCATTCTACTTGGGTGAGTGTTTAGTATCATGGATAAGAAAGAAACAACCATTAGTATCTTTATCTACAACCAAGGTAGAGTATATTGCAGCATCATCATGTTGTACACTTGCCATACAGGTTGAGTATGATGAACCCATTCCAATCTATTGTGATAATACAAGCACCATCAGTATCTTGAAGAACTTGGTGATGCACTCCAAGACAAATCACATTCCAATAAAGTATCACTTTTTATGGAAGAAGGTTGTAGAAAAGAAAATCTGAGTTGATTATGTGAGCACAAAAGAACAAGTGGAAGACATCTTCAGAAAACCACTTCCATGAGAATCCTTTGAATATATTTTCTAGAGACTTGGAGTTATTTCTATTCCAAAATGAATTCTTTTTTAATGCTTATCTTATAGGTCATATATTTACACGAGGAAGCACCATAAGAGAATAGTTCAGTTAGGGGGACCAACCCCACATGGAAAGATACCTTTTCCATTGATGGCAAAGGGGGAGAGATTTATCATATGCAGAGGACAAAGGAAGAGGAAAGAGGAATGGTTCCAAGGGGATCATGAGTGATATGACTTCATTATTGCATCAGAGTGTTGCCATCAATGCTAGAGGGGGAGATTGTTGATTAAGGTTGGTTTTCATTGATATCAACCCTTGAAGAAATCCTCGTAGCATAAAGGTTGGGTAGTGGACCCAAGATTGTTTGATATAAAGATGACTCATTAATGTCTTTTCATGGTTTATAATAAGTAGAAATGGATGAACTCCAAAGTGGTCCCCTTATGGTGAAACCCTCATGGGAAGACGCTTTGCAGATTGAGTTATACTAGAAGTATGGTTAGATAACCCATGGTTATTTGTGGAATAATGAGATGAACACCAGTAAATTTTTCAGTGAAACTGTCCTATATGGATAGTGTTTGTCATTCCATTTTCGGTGGTATGTGGAACATCACATAACTCCTCACGGTTAGAGAGTTATGGTCACGAGAAGTTGGAGAACCCAGGTTTGGGTAATGGACCCAGGTTTGTTTGATGGATAACGGTATGATTTTTTATATACTTTCAGGTAATATTATTCTATATGGATAGTACATTTCATTCCATATCTGGTGGTATGTGGAACTTCACACAACTCCTCACGATTTGAGAGTTATGGCCTTATGAAGTTGGGGGACCCTCATATGTCATCTAGAAGCCCCAAAAGGTCAATGTAGTCAAAGTGGTTTAAGATATTTTAAAAGGTAAATAATAAAGTGAAGTGATGAGTGTACTGTAATTCAAAGTGAATACAAAATAAATTAATTCAATAATAAATTTAATAGATAAATTAGAAGTGGGTTAACCCTAAAATAAGGAAAGTGGGCAAAGTGACCTGGAAGATGGTTTTAAGGAAGCTAACTAGAGAGTATAAATAAGAGGCAAGGCTCTCTCATTTAAGACACACTTAATAATATTGAATACCTATAGGTTTCTAATGTAACCAAATGATATCTAAGCCTAATTTCTGAGGAAAGTGAATAAAAGAAGTCCATAATTTAAGGAAGGATAAATTCTTTTGATGATGCTTTATAAGGTGTTTTGGGTAAAAACATCATAACTTATTCATAAAAGATTGAAATTTAGTAAGAAAAAATGTGTTGGTTAGAGTACAATATATAGTATTTTTGGTAACAGTTTCAAATCAATTCAAAAAATATTCCATGTGGGGAACACTCTACAAGGTCACTCTCTAGAATAAGCCAGAATTTAGCAAGGTGTGCCATTTTTCCCATAAATCCTTTTTTGAGAGGTTACAAGTAGTGAACCCTAGAGGAATTGCATTAAACACACTAAAGATCATTGTGTATCGGTTTCAGATCTTTATTCATTACAATCACAAAGTTAATATTTTTTCAAGTTAGGGTTGTTGACTAATCCAAAACTAGTCTTGTGAGATTAAAGAAACATTTGATGAAAATGATAGTCTCTTGTTTTTAAAGTTAAGGAAGATTTACAGGTATGTTATCATATACACTAGGTCTATTACAGAGTTACAAATCATATTTGGATGATGAAATTGATGAGGACTTTTGGTTGAGGTACAATTTGGGTACATGGTTCAGACAAGTAGTTGATGAGTTGGCACATACATGAGGTGTATAGTTGATGATGTTGGTACATATTGATTAGTCATATTTGATGAGTACTTGACACATGATTGGTACATACTTGGTACATGGTTGGTTGCACTTTTTTATGGTATAGGCTGATTACAGATTGTTTGGTACAGGTTGGTGCATGGTTGATGCACTTGTTTATGGTACAGGTTGATTACAGGTTGAGGTACAGGTTGATGCATGGTTCAGGTTTATTGGTACATGTTTACAACAACATATATCATACTAATAGTGTGGCAGTGGTTCCATCAATCTGCTTCTACTTCAGAGTGGTCGAACGGGGAAAGGACAGGTGGTTGTAGCCACCTTCCAGTTGTAGCTGAAGAACATAGGAGGTTGTAGCTTCCTTCTGGTTGTAGCCAGAGAATTGGGGAGTTGGAGCTTCCCTCAAGTTGTAGCCTAATAAACTAGGGAGTTGGAGCCTCCTTCCATTTGCAGCTGGAAAACAAAGGAAGTTGGTGCTTCCAATGAATGTAATTCTTCATAACATATAAGATAAAGCATTATGTGGTTTTGTCCCGATTTGGGTTTCCACTTAAAACACTGGTGTACTGTGTATGTGTGTGATTGTTCATTTCTTATTGCTCATTATTGAATACTAATTCTACATTGATATAACAATTGGATTATTTGGAGAAAAACTATTATAATTATGCTATTATTGATTCACCCCCCTCTCAGTAATCTAACATTTCCAATTTGGTGTATAGCTTGTGTTGCCGCAGGGTGTGCAAAACCTATTGAATATGCTAAAAGTGTTATGACCAAGTCTTGTTGTAAATGAGAATGTCATCTAGATACACCACTAGAAAAATATTAGTGAATGGTCATAGGATATCATTCATCATCCTCATGGAAGTGGTTGGATCATTTTTCAAGCCAAAGGGCATGACCAACCCTTTGAAAATACCATCCTTTGACTTGAAGGTGGTCTTCCATACATCTGTATGCTCTATACAGACCTGATGGTATACAGACTTTATATCAATCTTACTAAAGTATTTGGCCCCTATGAGTTGATCAAGGAGGTTGTCGGTTCGGGGAACTGGGTACCGGTTTCTGAATGTAAATTTTATTCAAGGCCCAGTAATCAATGCAGAGTCACCAGGTTCCATATTTCTGTTGTACCATCATGATTGGTCTCCCACAAGGTGATGCGTTGGGATGAATATTCCCCTTGTGGAGAATTTTGTGGATCTGTCCCTTTATCTCCTCATTCTCTGACAGAGAGTAGTGGTAGACTGACCCATTAAGCATCGGTGCATTGGGGGTCAGATTGATGGAGTGCTTGACCTAAAAATGAAAAGGTACCCCAGTAGGTGAGGAGAATATATCTAAGTATGCTTCCACAACCTTATCCACTTGCTTCTGCTTTGTGGAGAGGTTAACCACCAAGACCCTAGATGTGGTTGCAATCTTTAGCTCATTTTGAGAGAGAATCATGAAGAAGACAAACTTAACCGTCTGAGGGATGACCTTCTTTAATTTCTTAGCAGAGATCAAGGAAATAGAACTATGTGGGATTGCCTTCGGTATCCTGTACAATTTCTTCTTCAACGTAATAATAACACTGCAATGCCTAGACTCATATAAAACATGGTGTTTACATAAATATGGTTGGACCAAAAGAACATTAAAAACTTTGAGAGGGGCAACATCACACAATAAATCACCTTTGAAGCACTTGATGTTGTATGACAAGTGACATTATTGGCTGACGCAGATGTCACTTCCTTGGCAATGCCATCCGATGGTGTAGGGATGCTCATGCAACATTTTTGGTGGGGTGAGTCACTTGAAAACCTTTGTTGAGATTAGGTTCTTCTAGCTACCACTATCAACAATGAATTGTAGTCGGGTACCCTTCACCCTCATCTATGAATGAAAAATTTGCTCTCCTTCCTCTGGTTCATTTGGTTCACTGTGTTGGAGCTTGGTGGTAGAAACAATAACACTAGGTTCTGCATCAATGATCCATATCCCCCTTTATGGTTCAGACTCGAAGTCAGAATCCACATCTAATTCAAAGGCTTTCACCTCAACCACTAGTAACTTCTTTGAATGAAAATAAACAGTGTTATGCAAGTGAATCTTATGGAAAACGCACCACTTCCTGGTATATTTCTATCTTTTTGGTGTCCTTATTTTCTTGTGGCCTTGACTTGTTGTCCTGAGGTGGTTTGTATTTGATTTTTCCTTTGTTCTGTGGGTTGGGGCTGACCTTTCTTGGATTTTGCTGTGAGGGGTTCCCAGGCCCAAATTGTCGTGTCTTTTTTTGAGCTTCTGCTCAATTTTGACAACATATCGATAGCCTGTGCCCAAGGATGAGATGTCCAGAAACTCCATTTAAGCTTGGATGTATCTATGCATAACACCGCGATACTTGAGGACCAGATGTCTCTCAAAATTTTTGATACCCAACTTGGTGCGTAAGGTATGGAAGATATTTGTGAACTTGGGCATTTTTTGGTCTCTTTCCTACCGTAGTGTGGTTGATTTTGTATATAGGTCATCATAAATTCCAATAGAGTAATATTGTTCCTTAATAGAATCCCTGATCGAATCCCATGTGAAAGAGACTATAAATAAGGAGGTTTCCTCTATTTTCGTCTCCTCATAGAAAGTTTCCCACCAATCTTTGGCATGGGGAACGACTTTCACGAGTGAAAAAGTAATATTTTCTCTATTCAAGAAGTTATGGATAGATAAATACCCTTATATCAGATTCAACCATTTGTATGCAACATTTGTGTCTATATGACCTTCAAATATAGGAATATTGAAGTTGATTTGTACTTTGAAGGGGGAATCACCTCCATTTGAGGAAGATGTGTTTACTGTTGGTAGTCAGTGAATGATTTGCACAAAAATATCCATCATCTCGTTCCTCAGTTGCATGAGGGATTCCTCGAGAAACATTTTGAAGGTATATCCTGTCCTATTTTCTTTTTTTTCTCCCGCCATGAGAGATCACTTGGGCATGCGAGAGATTTTTTCCTCAAGAGAAACGAGCTTGAGACTCAATTCTTTGTACCCTGACCTCGTTGGGGACATGCATTAAGAACGATAAGGAGAAAGACTCTCTGATGCCACTTGTCCAGATTTTATGAGAAGAATGAAATGAATATAGATTATTATCAAAATATGATTAACAAAGAATAACATATATATGGTAAAATTGGTTTCTATTTAATAGGGAAATAAGCTGAAACTGTAAAATGCAACGGAAAACAAGCTTACTAGAATGGTGGCAGATTATATCTCAGGAGGGATGTGATGGATGCACTCATTCGTAATAATATAATTAAAATGAGGCTCTGAAGGTATTTTTACAATAAATAGGAATGCCAAAAACCCTAGACATCCAAAAACCTAACACTAGGAGATGAAGCACCAAAATTCATGTGGGCCCCATTTGGGAAAGCTAGTACATCAACTTCTTGGGGTAGTAACTTTTTCATACTATCTTCATTTTAGGCACACGATAGCCTGTTGGAAAGGTCTATCCAAGGAATACATATGTGCTTTGTGGTGAGCCCTAAAAACGTTGTTTAGGGCCTCAAAATGACCCCAGAAGTCAGGGACCCGAAAACTAGGACAAAACTACTGAACTGGAAAACTACCAAATGAGCCAGTTGGAATAGGTGGAAGGCCACTGACATCCATTTGGATCAATATAACCCTAGGAATGGGGGTGTAACAAGGTCATCATTATTCAACTCTATGTTGAAGAGATTCGCCATCAATTGTATGATTTCCAGTTCTCTTCGCTTACTGTTGTAGAAATCACAACATATGATTTATGGTATTTTTCCTTCCATATGGTACGTTATTTTTTTTATGTAGGAATAATCAATCTTCTATTCTTTGGATTTTATTCTGAGTCAATTGTTTCATCTTCTTCTTCATTAGAAACTGCTTATTCCCAAATTACATGCCATGGATCGTTAAAGATCAAAGTTCTTTTGATCTTTCTATACCATTCCTGGTAATTTTATTTACCACTCAACACCAATCCAATGATGGAAATGAGATAATGCATATGCTGCCACCTTCATTCACGCGTAGTAGGAAGAAACTTGTGAACCAATAGCTATGGAGTCTGAATTGAGATTGCAGAATCAATGAGATGATCTTTGTAGAAATATCCAATCTTTTGTTAAAAAACAGAAGTAATATCTATATAGTATTGAATGACATTCTAGGTCTATAGTAACATTGTATGGATGTATATACCAGTGGCACAAAGATTACATGGGAAAATGAAGAAAAAACTATAGAAGTAAAGATACAACTTGCAAAGGAGGACGATGTGAAGGAATAATGATTGGTATCCAAAATTGACTGAATGTTTGGCTACCATAACTCAAGGATCAATGTTTGGATTTAGGTAATTTCATGACAATCCATTGTTGCAATTATTTTGTATATGCTACAATGTGATGTTTCTACTCTTCCATATCTACTCTAGTACATTCTTGCAATTCTTCCAAATATGCCTTCCTGGTGGCCTAGAGGCACATGAGTGTGCTAAATTGGGTAGCCATGAAGGAAACTCAAAAATTTAAATACATAAGTCATAAAGCTTCTCATGAAACTTGAAATGCACATGGAATCATCTTATTAGACAGCAAGTCCCAATAGGTACATTATTATACATTTGTGCTTGCTTCCTTCTAGTATGTTTCTCGATCTCTTCTCTTGTAAGATCACAAATTCGATCTAGAGTATGCATGAGCCTGTGCAGAGAGAAAATGAAAACTGCTACGACCATTTTTGTGATGCTTTTAGCCTTGGTATGTTGCTTAGGTTCATCTTCAATTCAATTTGAAGAAAAATCTTTTTAGTTGAGGAGTGTAGTTCCTGGTATGCAATGCACATAGCCTAGTTGCAATTATTTGAATGTGGAATGCATGAATTATAATATTATCTTTGATTTTCATGCATGGATTAGAGTATTCTCTTTGACTTTTATATATATTGTAGCTCTATTTTTCTCACCAGTCATAGCCTTTTTTACTGCATTTTCACAGTAAATAATTTTTGCACTCGTGATCTAGAGTTTGAATATGTCCCCCAAGTGACAAATTTTGTGAACTAGATTGTTTTTGACACATCTATTGAACAAATTCCATTCAAGGTATTTTCATTATTCCAATTTTCAATTACAAATCTTAAGTCCCTGAAACATATTTGTTGAATTTCCTATTTGTATGCTACAAGAGGTTGGAAATCTTCTAGAGGAGTGAGGGGCTGATGATAGATATGATCAGTGTAATATAACTATTGAGAAAGGATACCTCGAGCCTCGGACATAGAAAAAAGAATTTTTTTATCATTATAGGTACCATGCAAGCGATACCATGCCTTTGCAAGAGGCATTAGAGCTCACAAAAGGAGGAAACACAAGCTAGTAAATGATCTGATTGCAACCCAAAAGCAGATCCCTCAAGTTGAAATAAGATTTGCACATGTTTAAAGAGATGGCCACTAAACTATATGAAAGGGTTTTAATTTGTGGAGACGATAATTTCCATTGGTGTAGTTGTGGGAGACCCCACCCCACCCTCATACCCATATATGGGATTGAAATAAATTTGGAAAAATAAAGTTGGCTTGAATCTAGGGATAAAAAAAAAGTGTTTGGTCTTGCTGGAAAAGACCAAGGAAAAGAAAAATTTAGTAGAACTAGAAATATAAGAACTAGTAAATGCATGTGATATTAAGTAATCTCTAACCAATCCCACTTATTTTATTTAGTGTCAATCTTTAACCATAGTAGATTATCATCAGATTTATTCCATAAATCATAAATTCAACCATGAGAATGTGAGTTTTAGAAATTTTGTTAAGGATGGTGATAATCTTTATTGTAGTACCATTCTAAAGTGTCAAAAGGTTCAAACCCCAAGTATAAATGTTAGCATTTAGGGAAACAATGTAATTTCATCCAAAGTGTGCGGAATTATGTTATTCAACATATATTACTTATGTGTTATCTTAAGCATGAGAAAAAGCATTTAGTATGTGAGATTCAACTGCCAATGTTTCTCAGGAAACACCATAAAATTTCCAGCAATCAAGATACACTTGCCATCATTTACTCAAAATAGATTAAACCAAAGATTCTTAGGGAATATTTATCATTATTTGAAATTAGTGTCCAAGGATACCCAAGAAAATGAAATTATTTGATGCATCTACAATGCTTAAGAATCAAGAAATATACGAGTACTCAAAGAACATGTACCATGTATTTAGGATAGATCATCACCATCTAAAAAAATCAGAGATAAAGGGCACAGTGAAGAGTGAAGTAGAAACCCCAACTTCTGGAAACAATAAACATAAGTGTGACTATACAATTAAAGTGCACGAGTAGTTGAGTACTTAACCATTCAAGTGTCTTAGATCATGCATTAAGAATGTTACCATTCAGATTTGGAAATAGACCATAACTTTTCACTAAACAAGTGTTGAAACCCTTAAGCAGTTAGCTTTGAATACCAAGCCACTCATTAATATATTGCATCAATTTGTTAGGGGATATATTTAGGATTATGTGTGCAAATCACCAACAAGGGAAACTTCAGATCTTAACACTCATTATGATTTCCTTGTTTCACTTGTACAAAAATATTGTAATAGAACATAGCTGAAGGAAAGATATGTAGAACTCAACACTCAAATAATAACAAGAATGCCAAGCATATAAACTTTAACACTTGGAGGAAACCAAAGAGATGATACATGATCATAATCTACCTACGATTCTGTGTGTAGAGGCATCCATGACAGCTGTGTATGTTCAAAACATGATTCCTCATGGGATTTTGAAGAATATGATTCCTGAAGAAGCTATCACCTAAGTGAAGCTGGACGTTGGACACTTCAGAAGATTTGGGTGTCTAATATACATTCATGTACCCAAGGAGAAGAGGACCAAGCTAGAACCTTTAGGCAGAAAGAGTACATTTCTCAGGTATGTCAATCTTCAAAGGCATACTCGATATACATCCTTGGTTAGAGACAGATCGATGTTAGTAGAGATGTCACATTTGAGGAAGAGATATCCTTTCGAAGATCCAAAGAATATCAGATGGAGATTGAAAGTGAGAAGAATGAAGAGACAACACCTTATCTTCCTTCAGTAGTTCAAAAGGAGACAATTATTGATCCAGTTGATCCCTTAACTCCATTTGATGTTCCTAGAGACATTGCAGTAGGCCATAAGAGACCTTCTTGGGATTGACAAACTTTGCAAGAGGCAGAGGGACATGCAGCTCCTCATGATGTATTTGAAGAAGATGAATGAGGCTTATTCTAAGTCAGGCGAGATTGATCCATATATTTACATAAAACTGATTGGATAATTGATGTATCTAGTTAAAAATAGACCTAATATATGCTACATAGTGAGTGTCCTCAGTTATTTATGAGTTATTCAAGACATACACACTAAATAGAAGCAAATCATGTGTTGAGATATCTACGAGGAAC
>JASDQU010881608.1:23324-35408 GCA_032191745.1 Picea mariana | reverse complement strand
CATGGTGCATAGGGAAGGAGTACATGTGTAGTACCTTTCTACACATGAGAAAGTTGTATATGTCTTCACCAAACCACTTTCCAGGACGAAGTTCAAGTACTTCCATGAGAGACTTGGCTTGATGGAGAATGCCTCTCTAGCTGAGAGGGAGTATTCTTGATCGCAGCTTCATGAGACATTCTCCAGATTGTTCTCCTCTAGAATGAGTTGAGAGTTTTGTGAGAGATCCCATATGATGAGTGTTTCCTACTCCTTAGGAATAAGTTGATATGACATTGTTCTCTTGTCGGGGTCCTCTGGAATGAGTTGAGACAAATTGGGATGGTCTTCTGTCTAACTTTTATGGACTTAGTTGAGTCAACATGAGATGGCTCTCTAGATGGTGCTCCTATGGAATTAGTTGAGTTGATCTATTGAGAGTGACCTCCCTATGGCTGAGCATAGGTGGACATGTCCCTTGTGGATCAACACTAGAGGATGCATGGATCCCTTTCTATATTTTCTGAGAGTAAGATTTGTTGCAACCCTAATTTATTTTTTGAAGGTTACAATTCAGCCCCACCATTTAAAAGATACTTAATAGTGTGTAATGTTTAATTATATTATTCAGTTGAAGAGGTCCTATTTGATGTGCTGGGTCTTGTATAAATAGAAGTAGATCCCCATTGTGGATCTCACTCATTCACACACTTGTAACATTCTCTCAAGACAAGTTGTACAACACCTTGGTAGGCAGTGGGACGAAAACCACAACCTCTCAACCACAAATGCATGAGAAATCGATGATAGGGTTTCGAGGAACGACCAAAATCATTCTTCAAGCTAGAAGAGGATTCGTACAGGCTCTATATAAGTGAATTAGTCAAGAAAAAAAGTAAAAACACATACACGGGAATGGATACTAGGTTCATATTCAATACCTAAGAATTATTATAACTAGATTTCTCAGGCGTATGCTTATTAATTTCTCGAGAATGTGCGTACTAAATGTTTTTCCAAGTGTGTTACAAAGACTGGTAAAAGTTTGAGAGAAAGTGAAGGTAGATTAGGGTTTAGCACGGGGGTAATCCATGCGCGTGATGAGAAAATTATGGGTTTACTAGACAGAAAAAATTTCTTGTTCAAAGTAATAATAAGACTGGGAGGCCTAGACTCATATACAACATGGAATTTCCATAAATATCATTGGCCCAAAAGAACATTACAAACTTTGAGAGGGTAAACATCACACAATACCTCATATTTGAAGGGCTAGATGTTGTATTATAGGTGACTTTTTTGGCTGATGCGAATGTCGCTTCCTTGGTGGATCCATATGATGGTGTAGGGCTATGGGTGTAGTGTTGTCGGCAGGACGATTCATGTGACAACCTATGCTGATATGAGGCTCTTCTGGATACCGCTATCAACGATGAAGTGCACTGAGGTACCCTTCACCCACATATGTGAATGAAAAATGTGTTTGTCTTCCTCTAGCTTGTATGGTCCACCAGGATGGATCTTGCTGGTAGAAATGGTAGCATTGGGTTCTGCATCAATTATCTGTCTCCCCCTCTCTGTTTCTCTATCAGAGTCAGAACCCACATCTGATTTAGAGGCTTTCACCTCAGCCACCAATGACTACTTTGAGTGGAAATCAACATTGTTATGTCAGGGGATCTTATGGAAGTTGCACCACTTCTTGGTATCTTTCTTTATCTTTCTAGTGTCCTTCTTTGCTTGTGGCCTAGACTGGTTGTCCTGAGGCGGTCCCTCTTTGTTCTATCCTCCTTTTTTTTGTGGGTTGGGGCCGCCCCTTCCTGGATTTTGTTTTGAGCAGTTCCTAGGCCCAAATTGCCGCATCTTTTGTTTGATATTTTGATCTATTTTGATAGCTTATTGGTAGGCCGCGTCCAAGGATGAGATGTCCAAAAATCCATTTCAGCCTAGATGTATCTATGCAGACTGTCACGATACTTGAGCACCAAATGTCTCTCAGAATATTTGATACCTAGATTGGTGCGCAAGGTATAGAATATATTTTTGAACTTAGGCATTGCTTGGTCTCTTTCCTACCATAGTGTGGTCCATTTTGTATACAGGTCATCATAACTTCCCATAGGGAAGTATGTTTCCTTAATAACATCCCTAAAGGACTCCCAGGTGACCGTTACAGTAAATAATGAGGGTTCCTTTGTTTCCTTATTCTCATAGAAAGTTTCCCACCAATATTTGACATGGGGAATGGATTTGAGGAGAAAAAAAGTAATAGTTTATCTATTTGAGAAGATATCGAAAGAGAAATACCCTTCTAATAGATTCAACCATTTGTCTACAACATTTGCATCTATCGAACCTTCAAATATAGGAATATCGAAGTTGATTTGTACCTTGAAGGGGGATTCCTCGAGAAACATTTTGAATGGATCTCATGTCCCATCATATTTATTTTCTCCTACCATGAGAGGTTGCTTGAGCATGTGAGAGAAATTGTCCTCAATAGAAATAATCTCCAGACCCAATTCTTTGTACCCTGACCTCATTGGGGACATGCAATAAGAACAAAAAGGAGAAGATCGCTCTGATACCACTTATCCGGATTTTATGAGAAGAATGAAATGAATATATATTATTATCAAAATATTCTTCACACATAATAAAATATACACAGTAAAAATGGTTTCTATTCAATAGGGAAATAGGCTGAAATTGTAAAATGCAGTAGAAAACAAGCTTGTTAGAATGGTGGTGGCTTATCTCTGAGAAGAAATGTGATGGTTGCACTCATTCGCAAGAATATGATTACAGTGAGGCTCTTAAGGGATTTTTACAATAAACAAGAATTTCAAAAACCCTAGACATTCAAAAACCTAAACGTAGGATATGACGTGCCAAAAATCATGCGGGCCCCATTTGGGTAAGTTAGTACATCAAATTCTTGGGGTCATAACTTTTTCATACAATCTTGGTGCACGATATCCCATTAGAAAGATATATCCAAGGAATACACATTTTTCGTGTGGCAAGACGTACACATTTGTTTTGTGGCTAGCCCTAAAAACGTCGTTTAGGGGCTCAAAACGACCTCAGAAGTCAAGGACTCGAAAACTAGGAAAAACATGTCGAACTGGAAAACTGCCAAAATGAGCTAATTGGAATAGGTGGGAGGCCACTGATATCCATATGGATCAAGTTACCCCTAGGCATGGTGGGGTAACAAGGTCATCATTCTTCAACTCTAGGTTGAAGAGATTCACCATGAGTTGTATGATTTCCAGTTCTCTTCCCTTACTGTTGCAGAAATCACAACTTATGCTTTATGGTATTTTTCGTTCCATATGGTAGGTTATTTCTTTTTATGTAGGAATAATCTGTCTTCTATTCTTCAAATTTTCTTCTGAGTCAAATTTTTCCTCTTCTTCTTAATTGGAAACTGATGCTTCACAATTTCCCGATCATGTATCGTTGAAGATCAAAGTGCTTTTGATCTTTCTATACCATTCCTAGTAATTTTATTTACCACTAAACACCACATAAATGATGGAAATGAGAGAATGCATATTATTCCACCTTCATTCATGCGTAGAAGAAAAAAAATTGTGAACCAATAGTCATGGAGTCTCAATTGAGCTTGCAAAATCAATTAGAAGATCTTTGTAGAAATATCCAATCTTTTCTTAAAAAACAAAAGTAATAACTATATAGTATTGTATGGCATTCTAGGTACATAGTAACATTGTATGGACATATATACTAGTGGCAAAAAGCTTACACAGTAAAATGAAGAAACAACTGCAGAAGTAGAGACACAACTTGCAAAGGCGAGCGATGTGAAGGAATAATGATTGGTATCCAAAATAGATTGAATGTTTAGCTACCATAACTCAAGGATCAACGTTGGGCTTTAGGTATCTTCAAGGATTTTAATGTATGAGTGTTTATTTTCTTTTTATCCATGCTTTGTTTTTACAGTTGATAATTATTTTAAGGTTAAATAATGGTGGATTTTTTGATAATTGTTTGAATGTTAAATAATGGTGTAATCTTTTTACAATATTATATGTTATGATAATGTGGATATTTTTAGAATGTTATATTTTATGATAATGTTTATTATTATTATTATTATGCATTAAACACTTATTATCTAATTTTTAAAAACCAAAAAAATTATATTATCGTTATTTGATTTATAGATTTAATTACAATGAATAACTTAGAAATAATTATTTTACTTAGAATACTCTGTAAATGAATGATTTATTTCTTAAGTTTTTTCTTTGTAAGAACTCCAGAAATTTCATATTATTTGTAAATTTTCTACATGAGGATTTTTTCTCTTGAAACTCTAATACATCTAATATTGTAATTGTGTACATGATGATTGAAAATCCGTCAATAGATCAATTGTTTAGAGAAAGTAATCAACATGATCAAAATTTTACTATTTTAGGTATGAGTAATTTTCTCATTTTGCCTCCACATAGTATGTTGTATTAAATTTAGACCAAAGTATGTTGTATTAAATTTAGATAAATTGTTAGAGGAATGGTGTTGTTAGAGGAAGGAGACCCAATCCCTTATTTCCAATAGATATATACTTTAAGATTTGACCTTAAAAATGGATTATTATTATTATTATTATAACATCCTCCATTGATTTTAACAACTATTTAAAAAATACTAACTCTTCAAATTTACCAATTGACTACATTATTAAATATAATGGAATAAAATTAACTCTAAATAGTATTTTTATTGGATATATTAAAAATAAATTAAAAATAATTAATTCATAATAACATTTTTTTATTGTTTATTTAAAAAATAATAAAAACAATATGTATAGTCAAGTACTTAGGAAAATAGTATTTTACTGTATGTATTTTCCTCTGCAGCAATGGTTATGTCTCCCCTCACCAATGGCTGACGCTTAACCAAACTCTCATGTGATGCTTATCCAGACTAAACTCCATGGAAAATCTGGGACTGAATGTTAGGCATAAGATCTCTCTCTGTAGTGGAAGGTGGGGCATCCCTTTCGAATCCCCATTGACGGGCCATATTGGTATGTCTTGTTGAATTCATGTGTGGTTTGGTTAGATTCATGGATTCGTCTTGTTATTGTTCTTCCTTACTGTGTATTTTTCAATGTGATCATGCCACCCAAAAGTTCTGGTCTAGTGTGTTCCTCCCTTCTTATCCTTCCCCCGTCACAGAAAGTTTGCACATATCCTCCTCATATTTTCCAAAACCCCTTTAGATGTATGGTACAAAGAATGCCAATACACAAGAATAACTTCTAGCACTGATTTTACCAAAGTTTCCTCAGGAGAGCCATCTATTACAGTACATATAGACCCTTTTTTCTATTTTACTAAGCAACCAACCCCAGTCTCCTTTCTTATAATCATTTGGATTCATATTGAAACCCAAATATTTTAACCCCTCATTAAACTCCAACAGTCTAAAGGGAAACATATTATCCAATATCTAAACTCGACCTTCATCCAGTTCATTGAAACACATAACATATTTTTCAAAATTTATTATCATGCCTATTTCATTTCTATACAACCAGAGAATTTCTTGTAGCTTCCTCCCCTCCACTGAATCACAAGTGAAAAGTAAAACATCATCTACAAATAAAATATGTGTTAGATTAAAAACCTCCCCTATATTAATTCCATGTGCATTCCTAGGACTTCTAGCTTCAAGAATAGACCTATTGATACCCTTAGCCACCTACATGAATAGGTAAGAGGACAAGGTAAATCCTCGTCTCAGTCCCCTGGTGAGCTTGAAAAAAGAGGAAATTGTCCCATTAACCAGGACAACATATGAAACAAAAGTCACACATCTCATTATCCAACTTACAATCTGTAGTGGGACATCCACATGAATTAATAGTATCCTAACATTTAACAAGCAAGTTTTGTCATAAGCCTTGGAAAGATCAATTTTTATCACCATAGTAGACAAATTTTTCAATTTGATCGTATGAAGTCCTTCCTGAGTACAACCCAGAAATTTGTGTTTCTTCCTCTCTTCTAAGAATCCAAACCGCTCTCGAGAAATAACCTTTGAAAGTAATTTTTTAAGCCTTGCCTCTAACACTTTGGAAATTATTTTATACATGCAATTGCAAAGTTCTATTGGTCTAAAATAATCATGTGTTGTTGGATTATAATTTTTTGGGATCAAAGCAATAAAGGTATAATTGAAAGAGCCTAAAATATTTACAAATATCCTTGTCTCATCGACCACTTGCAAGAGATTATCACCCTACAGGTTGCAACTTAAAAAAACAAGGAAGAATTCAACTATCCATCCATCATGACTAGGGCTCTTATTTGTTTTAAGAGAACAAAAAAAAATTAGTAACTCATCCTTGGAAACCTCTTCAAATAGTTCACGATTGTCTTCCTTAGATACCAACCTTGGAAAATAGGAAGTGACCTTGACTATCTCAATAGTATTGGAAATATATGGTTCTTTAAAAATTGATCAGAAATGATGTACCCGCAAGTTTGAAAGTTCCTAGAAACTTCTTGATGTCTTGTCATTAGGGGTTGGTAATTCCTAGATGATGTTTTGGTTCTTTTGATGATTTTCAAATATATGATTTTTTTTTTTGTATTTTTGTCACCTATCTTGAGCCAAATGGATCTGTTCTTCATCCTTCAATTGGCTTCTCAGTCCCTCAACAAATTTTTCATTTTCAGTTCCAAGTCTTTTAGTGTTTGTTTCTCAACACTATAAAAAATCCCACTGACATTGCTATTGAAAAGGTTTGTAATTGCATGTTCTGGCTCTTTAAGTACATGATCTATTTTCTTGTATCTCTCATCTACCCAATAAAAAAACTTCACATTTACAACCTTCAACTCAAATGCAAATGTATTTCCAACAGATACCCTAATTACCCCATCGAAACACTTCCACTCACTTCTGACCAATTCTTGAAAATATTCCTCCTTAAGCTAGATTGGGTTAAGCTCGAAAGGGCTAGAGGGATTTTCATCTCTCAGCTCCAATTGAAAGAAAGTTGGGTTATGATTTGAGCCCCCACTTTATCCCACCTAGGTTCTAATCTTATCAACCTGATGAATTAATGGTTCATCTCTAAGAACCTATCCAGACATTTTGACACTCTTGCAAATGTCAACTTATACCTTACCCATTTAGAGATTTTAATTTTTTTTTTTATAATTTTAATAAATTAAATCAAAATTCAGATATATACAAATTAAAAATTTAGAAAATACAATAAAGATGATATCATTTATAGATATCACTTCCTCTTCCCAGCACATCCATTCATCCATTATGTATGTAACCCTCCTTTTACATTATGTATGTAAACATTTTTTGGTTATACCTTCCTCCCTTCTGCTTCCTCTTACAATACTATCCTCCTAGATTACCTTGCTCTCTATGGCATATAGAGTCCTGAATGCTTACATAGTTATGCCCTACATGCATTATAGGTTACCCTTTCTCATTTACTTCATTGTGGGTAATACTTCTGGTTACAAGCCATAGTATTCATTGTGGGGAATGAATTGTTTTCAAAATTTGTTTATGTTCGCATCTAGGAGAATATGTTTTAAATTCCTTTGAGCCTACATATCAAACTATGGTTCTCTTGTTCAAAACACCCAAAACTGGGGTATACACCTTGTCTTTCACTACTCTTCTTTATTGAAGTTTGCAATAACACCCACCCTCCCTTTGTGTGTCCTCCACTGGTGTTGTTGGGTACTACAATGGGCATTCTCTATTGGAAATGCTCTTCCAAGTTCCAATATGACAAACCTTGCATCCACTCCCAACCTTTGGGTTTACGCATTTCTCATTCCAAATTTTGTATTTGGTTGCATCCAAGAGTATAGAGTACAATTCACCTTCATAGCTACATTTGCAAATATCAGACTGATTGTTAACAAGAAGATGGGTGATCCCTCCATGTAGTGTAAGATGGGAAATGCCTTTCATTTCCCCATTGAAAAGATATATGAATACAATATCTTATTATTTTTTAGTATTATCGTGGCATGAGTAGAAAATAGGAAGGCAGAGGATTGTGCATGGTGTACAAAAGGTGAATAGAAAATAGGAAGTCTAGGCCGCTAGGTTGAAAAAATAATGGACAAATTTCCTTAAAGTTTTCTTGAGTAGACAATGAAATGCCCAATAAGGAGAAATATAATGTTCTATATAAGAACAAGGTCGAAGAAATTGTTGCTCATAGCTGCCAGTAATTGACAGTTTAAATCAAATTTTAGAACATGGCACTCTGTATAAGTCACACTATTCTAGATTGGGCTAGTACTCCATGCTACCCATAGTTGTGGCTTCCTTGTCATTTTTGGGAAGGTAAACAAAACACACACTTTTTTTGTCTCAACACATGGACTAACTGGTACTTTCGATTCTTCCTTCTTCCATCAAATGATGAGACATGAGTTATCTATCACAATTTTTCAAACCTGTAGGATGTGACATGTTTGCCAATAAATTTAAAATGAATTATTACTGTCAAAAACCCGAATTATATGTAGTAACTATTGTTGTCTATGATGTTCTTCTTGGGACAATTATAGATGCAATGTTGATTCTAGCATTCTCTTCTAGTTCTTTCTATTTTTGAATGGTTGGAAGATAGCTTTGGTGATACATTGGGGTGAAAATACAAATGTTTTTTATCTGCATAAAGCAGATCTATTTTGTATAACTACTAGTAAAAAACTCTAGACATTGATATGATGTAAAATGAAATTGGAAGAATATTCACTTACTTCCTATCTTATTTTGCACTTATAATGCATATCTATATATTCTACCCAACCCACACATTACCATTCATTTTATAATGAATCATAGTATGTCCCTTAAAATGTACCAATACAACTTTGACCATGGTAAGGATTGCTAAAAACATTATCCGAAAATGATCGGAGGGTAATACATTATTCCATGTTGTAAAAATGGACAATGAGAGAAATCCTAACTAGCATACCCTTGAAGCAAGAAAGGGGGAATGCCGAAAGGTATTACACATGAAAAGAATAAACTTAATAAGAAGAAATCTCATGTAAAGTCATGTTGAGAAGTGAATATCATACCATGCATTAATATTAAAATTGGGAAGCAAACTGAAGAAAAAGATGTGAAATGTATACATATAGGGTGAAAACAAGCTAAATCGTCTTAGAAATGTATAGATACCTTATTCACAAGCCTCACACTTTAGGTTTGAGGGTGTAGAGTGCACATTTCCATGGGGCTTGGGTTGACCTGTAGGAATTGAATTTGATTGTAGTTCCTTAGATGGCTCCACTAATCCTTTGGAATTGAAAGAAAAAAAATTGTTTTTGCACTAGTGGTGTAGACTTTGAAGATGGCCCCCAAGTGGCAACTTTTGTGAACTAGCTTGTTTTTTACACATCTACTGAAAAAATTCCATTCAATGTATTTCCATTATGCCAATTTGCAATTATGAATCTTAAGTCCTCGAAAAATATTGGTGGAATTTCCTATTTGTATGCTACAAGAGGCTGGAAATATTCTAGGGGAGTGAGAGGTTGTTGATAGATAGGACTGATGTAATATAAGCATTGAACATAGATACCTCAAGCCCTAGAAATAGAGACAAGAAATTTTGTATCATTACAGGGACCACACAAGGAATACCATGCCTTTGCATGAGGCATTAGATCTCACAAAAGGAGGAAACACAAGCTAGTAAATGATCTCATTCCAACTCAAAAGGAGACCCCTCAGGATGAAATAAGATATTAACGTGTTTAAAGAGATCACCACTAAACTGTATAAAAGGGTTGTAATCGATGAAGATGAGCATTTCCATTGGTGTAGTTGTGGGAGACCCCACCCCACCCTCATACCCATATATGAGAGTGAAATAAATTTGGAAAAATAAAGTTGGCTTGAATCCAGGGATAAACAAAAAGTGTTGGTCTTGTTGGAAAAGACCAACACTTTAGTAAAATTTAGTAGAACTAGAAATATAAAATTTAGTAGAACTAGTAAATGCATGTAATATTAAGTAATCTCTGACCAAGCCCACTTCTTTTATTTAGTGTCAATCTTTAACCACAATAGATTATCATCAAATTTATACCAGAAACCATAAATTCAACGATTAGAATATGAAGTGTAGCAATGTTGTGAGAGATAGTGATAATCTTTATTGTATTACCATTCTAAAGTGTCAACACTTTCAAACCCCAAGTATCAACATTAGCATTCAGGGAAACAAAGTAATATCATCCAAAGTGTGTCAAATTATGTTATTCAATAGAAATTACTAATATGTTATCGTAACCATGAAAACAAGTATTTAGGACGTGAGATTAATTTTCCAACGATGCTCATGAAACACCATAAAATTTCCAACAATCAAGATACACTTTCCATCATTTACTCAAAATAGATTACAACCAAATATTATTAGGGAAGATTTATCATTATTTGAAATTAGTGTTCAAGGTGACCCAAGCAAATGAAATTATTTGATGCATATATAGTGCTTAAGAATAAATAAATATATGAGTACTCAAAGCACATGTACCATGTRTTTAGGATAGATCATCACCATCTAAAAAAATCAGAGATAAAGGGCACAGTGAAGAGTGAAGTAGAAACCCCAACTTATGGAAACAACAAACATCAATGTGACTATACAAGTAAAGTGAATGTGTAGTGGATTACTTAACCATTCAAGTGTATTAGATCATGCATTAAGAAAGTTACAATTTAGATATGGAAAGAGACTATAACTATGCAATGAACAAGTGTTGAAACCCTTAAGCATTTAGCTTTCAAGACCAAGTCACTCGTTAATATATTGCATCTATTTGTTAGGGGATATATTCAATATTATTTGTGAAAATCACCAACGGAGAAAACTTCAGATATTAACATGCATAATGATGTCTTTGTTTCACTTGTCCACAAATCTTGTAAAAAAACAAAGATGAAGGAAGAATAGGCATAAGTCAACACTCAAATGATAACAAAAATTCCAAGAATATAACCATTAACACTTGGAGGCAACCAAAGTGATGATACATGATCAAAATCTACCTATGATTCTATGGGAAGAGGCATCCATGATAGTTGTGTATGTTCAAAACATGAGTCCTCATCAGATTCTGAAGAACATGACTCCTGAAGAAGGTTTCACAAAAGTGAAGCCTGAGGTTGGACACTTCAATATATTGGGGTGTCCAATATACATTCATGTACCCAAGGAGAAGAGGACCAAGCTAGAACCTTTAGAAAGGAATAGTGCATTTGTGGGGTATAATGAATATTTGAAGGCATATCGGATATACATCCCTGGTTTGAGACAAATCGAGGTTATCATAGATGTCACCTTTGAGGAAGAGATGTCCTTTTGAAAATCCATAGAATCTCATATGGATATTGATAATGATAAGATTGAAGGGACAGTACCTTCTCCCCCTTCATTAGTTAAGAGGGAGACAATTATTGATCTAGTTGATCCCATAGCTCCAGTTGATGTTCCCAAAGACATTGAAGTAGGCCACAAGAGGCCTTCTTGGGCTCGAAAGACTCTATAGGAGGTAGAGGGACATACAACTCCTCCTGGTACATTATAAGAGAGAAAGAAACCACATATATTTTTGAGCTATGTTTCATCTATGAGCCACATCATTGGTACTGAAACTTCTTGTCATGGAGAAGTAGCAGGTCAACAGTTTTTCCAAGATGCCATGACCAAAGAGGATCAGTCAATCATGAAGAATGATGTGTGGGATATTGTTCCAATACCGTAAGGGAAGTCTATAGTAACTTCTAAGTGGATTTATAAGATCAAACTTGCATCTGATGGAAGTGTTGAAAAGTAAAAAGTGAGATTTATGGCTAAATGATTCTATCAAGTGGAGGGAATATATTATGAGGAGTGTTAAGAACGAAACTTCAATATAGCATAGAAAAACCTCAGGAAAAGTACTCAACGCCTTGAAAAAGAGATAATTTCAGATAATAAGCCTCTTCGAGGGGGAAACCTCCTTTTACCCCACTTAAATGTTCAAGTACAAGATGATTCAAAAT
>JASDQU010881607.1:47231-63077 GCA_032191745.1 Picea mariana | reverse complement strand
GTCCATCTAGATCTTCTCGCTACTTTCTTAAATGCGCATTCACACCCCTGATTAAAGCCGACATTTCTTCCTCACATCTAACGGTCGTCACAGACCCTGAGATCCTCTAAAAGAATCTCGTCTGTTCATCGGGGTTTTATCATCATGAGAGTTCGAAACTCTCGATCACGGGACTCCCAAATTCTCGATCCCTAGTTTCCTGATGTGATTAATCTCTCGACACGTAACCTCCATAAATCGGACGATCCAGATCTGTCCCGGGACTTCCACCATGGAAAGTCCCAACCTCTCATCATCAGGATTCCTGATTCTGCCATTCCCAATTTCCCGAAATGGGTAATCTTTTGACACGTGGCCTCTGTTAGTCAGACGGTCCAGATCTATCCCGGGGTTTCCATAATGGATAGTCCCGATCTCTTGTGAATGGAACTCCCGAATCCCCGATCCTCGATTTCCCGATACGGGTAATCTTTTGACACGTGGCCTCCATTAGTCAGACGGTCCAGATCTATCCTGGGGTTTCCACAATGGAAAGTCCTGATTCACTGGGGTTTTAACCCTCGAGTATCTCCTGACAGATCCAACGGTTGTTGGGTTTTTCAGCCGAGATCTGACGGCTCAGACAGATTCCTAACTTGTGGGCTCTCCCACGACTTCCTAATCGTGGAAAGATCCATGGTCCGGATACTCTCATGGACCTTGGGGATCTACGGTCCCGATCTGTTCGCTACCCACAAAGACACAGAGAAACCAAGCGGTAAGGTGTTTAACACCCTACTTTCTCCTACCAATCTAACGGTCGTGTGTGACCGTAGATTCCTTGATGAGATCTCATCTGTCGATCACCACCTATCAAGGTTAAGGCACTTAACACTCTATCTTCTCCTTCCGATCTGACGGTCATGAGTGACCACAGGTCTCCCGACGGGATCTCGTCCGTCGATTCGATACTTCATCCTTATGTTGCCATCTCAGGTTTTTCAAGAGGGTCATTCCTTTTTGTGCAGGGTTACTAAGGCCTTGCGCCTTCACATTTTCTTTCCCGGTTCTTGATGGGATTTTCAAGGAGGGTATCTCTATGGGGAGGTTCACCCAGAGTACTATCTGAGGCAGGTAAGGGTATCGTCCTTCGGAGAACCAGACGTGAAGTCTGAATTAGATCAGTATGCATATAAATAACGATTCATGAGGACATAAGCCATACGTAGTCTTTCCATACAAATATACAACTACTAGTACTGATCAAAATACCATATAGACATTCTTATAATGAAATCATTCAAAGTTTCACAGCTTATGGGCATAATTATCAGAATAAACATATATATATCAAGATGCCAGAGCCAAAACACTTATCAGAAATAACACCAAGGTTTAAGCAACTACTGAGAGGGAGGCTCGTTTCCACCCAATCGTAGGCTCAGCGACTCCTAGCGGATTTACCACTAGCCACCCCTGAGATGAGACCATGATGTTGTGAGACTGCGTCTCTATCTGCCAGTGACCAGGAGTGAAGGTTACTCTCCTTCCTCTCTGCTATCACTCTCTCTACATATTTCCAGAGTTCTCTTCCTCCCCTCGTGTCTGCCCCCAATCACTTCTACCCCATGCCTTATCCTCTTGCGAGGTTGCATGTGGCGTGATTTTCCTCGCGCTAGTCAGGTCTAACGGCTCTATGGATGGGCAGTTCACCTCCCCATCCCTCATTAATTCCTGAGGAGCCATCCACCTACCAGCCTACGAGGCATTTAATTCGGGGCCAGCAAGCCGCTTTTGGTTCTCCGGGCCAGTGGAGTCCAAATATGGTATTAATTCTCGGTGGAAGTTAACGCCACCTTTCTAGGTGCCTTCCACCACCATCGTGATCTCTTTTTCAGCACATCCCCTCTCAGCAGTCCTGCAATATAAATTCATAATGTTATTCACATTTATTGACCTTTTCCATAAGGTCCATTTACATCACATATCCACATTCATGAGTTTTCCACGGTTCTGGCCAGTCCAGTTATTTTTACAAACTGGGGGAAACAGGGTGTTACACGAAACTTGCACACGGAGCCATCGTCCTCCTTTGTGACCTAAAGGTCACCAGTTTCATCCATGGTAATAACTTCCACGAATTCATATGTTAGTATGGAATACCATTTTTGTTCATGTGTAGCATGCACATCCCGTTCTTGTTTACACCAAATCAAAACATTCAAGAGTTCATAAACCCTTCCTATTAGACTCCCATGTGTTGGAAACGTCCGTTAGGGTTACTAATCAATGGGAGTTTAAGAGAAGCATTGGAATACTAATTCAAACGTTAACAAGTTAACATCATTGTATTAATAGATGTATCATATTAATAATAACTTATGAGATTTATCTACATTTTGTAGTCTAACACTGGTATCAGAGTACCTTAATTGCTAGACTTGAAATTTGTTATGGTAGTTGTCCATAGCATCTGAGAAACCTACACGTGCATTAACACATTTAATGTGCCCCTCATCATCCGGTGGCTCATCTGTTGTGAAGACAATGTTTGTACATCCTCGCCAATCCAAACCCGCATAAGGACACAATACCATGACGAACATGTGATCCGTTGCACTGCCTAGTAGCCCTAGTGCGTCTAGCACAATCCTAGTCGGAAACTATGCTTGGACCCTCTTGGGCATCATCTCCCACCACATGTGCATCCGCACATGAGTCCTTGGCCTAGGAGGCTGATGGACAAAAGTTGGCCTCGTCTCTAGAAACCTCTCAAAAAATAAGTAAAACAGCTCTGAGGCAAATAGGAAGTTCGACCTCCCATGTATCATAGCCTGACATTTGTCAAGTGCTATACAAAACTACTGTAAGAAAATGGAAGACCATCTAATACAACGTGGAAACTATACCAACAAATCAACATAATACAAAAGAGAGAATCTAATGTGTTTCCCATCACTGGTAAAATGGGCTATGGTAGTCACTAAGAGTGAGAGGCACCTAACCTCCTCTGCACCGAAAGAGGATATTTTCAGTCGTCCCCCAGATACCTGAAAATTAGTTAGGGTTAGTACCTCAAACATAATATATCGCTAATAGTACATGAGCTGAATCTCAGTGGAAACACCTACTGGGACATTTGGGAACTGAGGAAAATCCTCCCCTCTTCTGGATATCCCAATGATAAAGTAAATATCCTCCTTAGTGGGATGGTACCACTAATCCAGACCCACGCAAAAATCCTATCAATGGACATCCCATCAACGGATCAGATGCACCAACAACCCGGAGTGCCCCTTAAGATATGTAGTCTCCTCATAGTACTTAAGGAGGCCTACATCCCTCAAGAGAGCATGAGTTGCTGAAGTAATAGGGCGAGGGTACAAATTCCTCTCCCTCTCTCTCTCCCTCACCTCCCATTCTCGTACAACATTGTACAAGTCCACCCTCTTTTGTTGCTGCTCTCTCCGCTCACGTCTCTACATGATTAACATATGAAATACATCAGCCTCACTCAAACATAAAACATTAAAAATAATCTATTGAATGGTAAATTTATCTATAAATAAATAAAAAATAACTTCCTTCAAAAAATAAGATAATTGCATTAACGGCGCGCCAAAAAAACAGTCACACACTGTTCGTCGTGTGCCTATATATATTGTGAGCACTATGACTGGTGCATAGGTGTAAACTAACACACCGAACAAAATATTATATTGTGTTATTCGGTGCATTGGAAAACGGTACCGCACTGGGGTTCTACACTGTAAAAAATATGCCCCGATGCGTTACGTTTATCATACGCACCACTTAAACCAAAAAACAAATTAAAATTTTAAAGTAGGTAAAAAAAAATTAGCAAAAAAACGCGATGCATATACATTCCCTACACGCACCATTGCATTTAACTAACATAGTCGCACCATCACATAAACTTTAACAAATTTTCGAGTATGGAACTTTATAACAGTGCATTTCAGTCGTTACTATCGCACCATGCACGGTGCCACCAAAAAAATTATTGGGTGCACCGCAACACATTATTACATTTCTCAGTGGTGTGTTTGGTAAACATGATCGCCTCGATGCACATGTTTACCAACACACTGTGTAAAATATATTTGATAAGGGTGATGTGATATCTACTTTCATGCCCTAGTGCGTTATCTGTACTTTGACGCACCACCCCACTAGTTAAATGATTTTCTTCAGTGCATCATTAAACAGACATGCCGGTGTGTTTATGTTTACCAATGCATTGTTGAGAAATGTAACAAGGTATGTGATGTTCTCTATAAATTTGCAGTTCACATCGTATGCGGTGCAAGCCAAGAGCCTCAAACGCACCGCATAATTTTATTTTTCTTACACTTAAAATTTCACTCAATTTTAAATTTTAAACCGGTGAAAACTTAAGTTATGAAGAAACAGGGAGATTACCTGGACATTTTGTCATCGGGGAGGTATGGTTGCAATGTACTAAAAAAAACTAAATTTTCCCATCGTTTGTAAAAATTTGAAATTCACGCACCCAGCAATAGATGAAAGGAACACAACCAAGGAAAGCATCGATGGAAGGGTGCTTTAGATAAGCAAAGGTTGCACTAGTGCTTTTGAACTCTACAACACTGAAAATGGTAAAAACGATTTTTACCATCGGTAATTTTTTTTAATAAAACCTTGTTATGGTGCACCCAATTCACAACCGCATCGGGCCATACATGTTTAATGAGCAAACCTATTATATATTTAAAAAAAAAAACATCCCTAGCATGGTGTGTGTGTGTTTATGTGCACACCAATGTGTATATGACTCCATAGCGCACCGCCTTTTATTTTTTTGAAAAACTACAATAGTGCAAAAAAAAATGTTTAAACATGACACTAGTGCGGTATAATAATAGATGCCCCGATGCGCTTCGGTTTATAGAAACCCGACTAAGAGTAGGGATAATTTTCCCAAGAATCATCTGAAGGTTCAGGTGACCTAGATCTGGGAACCCTATGCAAGAAGGAGTTAGTTTTCGAAGGTTTTGGGGCCGCGGAAGCTCGAAGCTCTGAGAGGTTGATTTCTGTTGCCCAAGTTCAAAAAGGATAGCGAGTTCAAATAACGAAAGGGAATATCCTTTCATTTGGGAGATGAACGGACGAGATCCTTTGGGAAGGATACGATGTCTATCACAACCATTGGATTTGAAGAGGGAGCACAAGCGTTAATGCCTCGACTGCTTCAGTCTTCGCAAGTAGCGATGAAATCTAGACCGTAGATCCAAGGATCTATCAGGACCCTCCTTGATCATCCATCGTAAGAAGACACGTGGCGAGAGATCATCATTTCACTGACTCGCTACTGAAAGAAGTCAAAGGGTAGAGTTTTGTGAACTTGCGAGACCCCAACTCATGATTTGATCTAAACCATCAGATCACAGGAGATCCATGACCATTGATCTGGGCGAGGGGATATCGGGAGTTAGGGGATCAGGCTTTCGAAAGATAGGTGTTGGGTTGTGTTCCAACTTTGTGAAACAAGAAGTCCCGACGAGTTTGGAGAATAAGCCACAGGTCGTGGCGACCGGTCATATGGGTGAAAGATTAAGGGAGGAGCTAATGGAGACCTAGATTTCGGGGAACGAAGAGTCAGATCTGGCTCACGTTCATTATCTTGATACGCAAAATCATGACACGATCACAGCCGTCGATTGAGGGGATAGCGCAGTACCGTAGATTTGGCCTTGGAGAGAAAGTGGAGGTCGGGGATTCGGGGAAACAGGAGTCAGGATTGACTCACATGCAGAAGTCCCGAAGTCCTGAAATGCGAAAGCGCCTTTTTATAGGAGTGCGGTCACAACCTGTGGTCGCATAAGTGAAGTTGATGTCTTGTGCATGATCGCATTGGTGGGGTTTCAATAGGGCATGTGGATCAAATAGCGGGATTTCAGCAGGAAATTGAAGACCTAATCCGGCTCATGAACGAGAAATTTTATTTAGTTCTCGCACAAAGCGTGGGGGTGTTAAAAAACAATGGAGGGCACGAGTATATTTTTTTTGACACAATCCTACATCGTTGCATAAATGTTTTTTATTTAACCATATGACAGTGCGCTCTAATAATAGTGCATCGGTACTTCCAGTGTTACGTTGCACACCGTATACTTTTAAAAGAACATTATTATGATGCGTCATTATTTCCCAGTGTGTCCTTATTTCCATAGCGCACTGGATAATATTGTTCTTTATTTGAAATAACCCTACTACGATGTACTAGTTTTGAGGGAACCAATGCACCTACTATTGAAAACGCACTGGTGTGTTATGTACTTATAAAAATATTGGTGTAAAAACATCCACTAAAAGCCTAGGATGCTCACCTCCACTAGTATCATCCGCTATAAACAAATTTTTGGGATTTTTTTATAGGGGCGCCACAAAAACCTCCATTACAGGGTCTTTTCCTTGTAGTGTTAGTTCTTTGATACTATTAAACAATATTCAAATACAAACCATTATACTAAAAACAAAGGAGTTTTGGCTTCGAGCCACAACTCTTTGTCCATCATATTCTGGTAAGGTGTAATGGTTCTCCAAAAGTTTCAATCCATCCTTTGATAATCTATCTAATGTTTGATTTAATTCACGGTAAACATGGGAAAATTCGATCTTGTAGAATTGAAAAGAAGCATCCTTAACAAGATCAACAAGTGACATTAAATTGATGTTGTGGATTTGGCTAATTCCCCGCATGAATTTTATGACCAAACTAGACTATCATAAAGTTAATGACCAAACTAGAATCTCCATATACTTGCAAATAATTCACATCTTGACCCCAAGTAAATTTTAAGAGGAAAAAAAAGCCATAAATTCATTGTATATCCATCTTAACTCTGGATCTATCATGCGCTTCAAATCCCCAATGGTGCGAACCTTTTTTAGAATGAAAAACTTGAGGAAAGGTTTGCACCTCGAAGGATTTGATCCCTTTCAACCCATGATAGATCTAGAATTAAGATGGATCTACACTGATATTTATTCTTAAAATTAATTATTGTGATTGTATCTTTTTGTTTCATTAAAAATATGAAAAAATGTTGGTGAGTATAGGTATTATGTTTGTAGTAGTCATTCTTGAAATTAATTATTGTAGTTGTAACTTTTTTATCTGGATTTTATGAGAAGAACAGAATGAAAACATATTATTATTATTATTATTATTATTATTATTATTATTATTAACACAAACACACAAGGAAAAATAACAGAGATACAGTAAAACGAACTTCTATTCAATAAGGAAATATGTTGAAACTATAAAATGCAGACTGAAAACAAGCTTGTTATAATGGTGGCATCTTATCTCTGAGAAGAGATGTGATGGTTACACTTACTCACAAGAATATGAGTACAATGAGACTCTAAAATCCTTTTTACAATAAACATGAATGTAAAAACCCTATACATCCAAAAACCTAACCCTAGGAGATGAAGGGCCAAAAGTCATGTGAGCCATGTTGGGGTAAGTTAGTACATCAACTTCTTGGGGCTGTAGCTTTTGCATATGATCTTTGTTTTAGGCAAACGATATCCCATTGGAAATACCTATACGAGGTATACACATTATGTCGTCAAAATATGGCTTTGTAAATAGTTTGACTATGACGAGCCCTAAAAATGTTGTTTAGGGCCTCAAAACGGCCCCGGAAGTTCATGACCCGAAAACTAGGAAAAAACTGCCAAACTGAAAAAATCTCAAGATGATCCAGTTGGAATAGGCGGGTGGCCACCCATATCCATATAGGTCAATCCTCCCCCCTTAGTAAGAAATGGTCTCCATTGCATTGAGTTCCCCCATCAGATGAGGAAATGTCTACTTAATTTGGCCCCGGGTGAGCCACTTGCCTTCGTGCTGGAGTTACCCTGCTTTGACAACCCAATAAAGTTGGATCCTCTGTTGGCGAGTTCCCTTGACGTGTGTGTCCATGATATCATTAGTGGATGCATGTTGCATGTAGTCAAGGTTGAGCTTTGTTGGTGTCAACTTTTCTGCTATCTTTGAGGTGTCCAATAATGGTGGAAAATATGGTTGAATGAGATCCACATTGAACACTGGGTGAAAGCCAAGGAAGGGGGAAATGTTGAGCTCAAAATCATTATCACTCATAGCCTTGGTGATGGTGTAAGTTCCATAATGGAGTGGATGAAGCTTTCGATGGGGCCTTGTAAAGTGTTATTTCTGCAAGTGCAACCAAACTTTGTCTCCCACTTGAAAATTGTGTGGCACCCGATGTTGATCATGGTGTTGCTTGTACTTGGCATTGGACTTCTGTAAAATATCTTGAACCTATTGGAAGAAGGGATGATTTTAAGGATGGAAATTTATTTTAAAATGTAGAAACCTTGGCGAATCTTACTAATCCTTCAAATGACAACTATAAATGTTTGGCGACATTTTTGTAAAAATATTCAAAATTCTAAGGATTTTATATAATTTGTATTAAATTTTGGCAATTTTTAAGGTAAAATAATTTTATCCTATAGAATTTGGGCGAATCATTTTTAGAACAACGAATCTTTTTTTGGGAAAAACCATGGAAAATTAGCCCATGAGCGAAATTTAGCCCCTAAAATCATCCAAATTTGGAAGATGTGGTGGATCCGCTCAAAGAACTGGGTGGATTTTTCAGCTTTAGTTTGATCATGGGTCGAGTCTTCCTGGGTGGCCGCAAGGGGTAGTGCAACATCAAAGGGACCCAATGGTTGAAATCCCAACCCCACTTCAAAGGGACTATGGTTAGTTAAGTTATGTATGGCTCTGTTGTAGTTGTGTTGAACATAGGGAAGAGTCATCCCATGTGTGGGGGTGCTTGGAATTGTATATGTGTAGGATATGCACGATCATCTGGTTGATGATCTTGGTTTGGCCATCCATCTGGCGGTGGAAGGAAGTGGATTTGGTGAGCTTGGTGTCCAGAAGTGACCAGAGGCTCGACCAGAATGTGTTGAGGAACCGATTGTCCCGATCTGAGATAATGGTTTGTGGTATCCCAAAATGTAACCACACTCATTCAAAGAAGAGCTTAGCAGTGGCCTCCGCTATGATGCTCTTCTTGCAAGTAGTTAGAATCGCCATCTTGGAAAAGCGATAAACAACCACAAAAACATAGTCATTTCCCCACTTGGTGGATGGAAGGTCCGACATGTAGTCCATTGGTATGGATTCTCAGGGCCTGTCAGGAGTAGGCAAAGGGGTGTACATGCCTTTTTATTAGTGGTTGGTTTGGAAATAGTGCAGGAAGTGAAGGACCCGATATACTTAATGACATCCTGTCAAAGTTTCGACCAGTAGAAATGTTTCTTCAACACTGCCATTGTCTTTTCTATGCCAAAGTGTCCTTCCACTCGGCTGTAGTGGGATTCCCACATCATCTTCACTCGCTCTCTTGATGGAACACAGAGATGGCCCAAATGGCACAACAACCCGTCTTGAAGATAAAAATTAGTGACAGTTGTATTTTTTCTCGACATTTGGTAGGTGGTGGCAAAGTCAGTATCTTTCTCATAGAGGTGGGACCATCCAGAGGTCTCGTGATCGCAAGAGTCTAGCATTGTGGTGAGTGTCGCGATTGGAGGTCGGCTGAGGAAATCAACAAATTAGTTGGTACTTCTTGTCTTATACTTGATGTTGAGGTGGAATTGATGCAAGTATGTGGACCACTTTTGATGNACAATGGATTACATTTATTATTCATAACTAGGGTACTTACGAACAATATCTGATAGTGTCTCACTATGATAGGCCACGGGGTGGTCATGCTAAGTGAGAACTGCACCCACAACATATTTTGAAGCATCTATCTTGATCTCAAAGGGTTGTTGCAGGTCGGGTAATGAAAGCGCGGGGGTTGAGCACAAGCGGTGCTTTAAATCATCAAATGCTTGATGTTGGTATAGGACCCACGCAAAATTTTCCTTACCACCACCCCTTATTACTTGGCTGAGGGCCCATGCAATGTGGGAGAATCCTAACACGAACCTGCGATAGAAATTGGCAAGGCCTAAAAAGATTCAAAGCTTAGTGAGTGTGGTTGGGGTTGGGAAATCATGGATGATCTAGATCTTGGCTAGATCCACATGCACACCATTCTTATCAACAATGTATCCTAGGTATTGGACCCTTCCCATGCCGAAGGATCATTTTTCCAAGTTGGCATATAGCTTGTGCTGTTGTAGAGTGTGTAGAACCTATTGAATATGTTGCAACTCTTCTTCCCAAGTCTTGTCGTAGATGAGGATGTCATCCAGATACACCACTACAAAATAATTGGTGAAAGGTCGCAAGATATCGTCCATCATCCTCATGAAATTTGTTGGGGCATTTGTCAAACTAAAGGGCATGACCAGCCATTCAAAAAGCCCTTCTTTTGACTTGAAGACAGTCTTTCATACATCTGTCTGCTCTATTGGGACCTGATGGTAGCTAGACTTCAGATCAATCTTAATGAAGTATTTGGACCCCTTGAGATGATCAAGGAGATCATCAATTCGAGGAATCGGGTACTAGTTCCTGACTGTGATTTTATTTAGGGCTCGATAATCAATCTAGTGTCTCCAGGTCCCATCTTTCTTCTACACAAGCATGATTGGGCTTCAACAAGGTGATGAGTTCAGTCGGATGTGCCCCTTTTTTAGCAGTTCTTGGATCTGGCGCTTGATCTCCTCATTTTCTAACAAAGAGCAGTGATAGACTGACCCATTGGGTAGTGGTTTGCCCAGGGTCAGATCGATGGAATGCTTGACCTAATAGTGCATAGGTACCCCAGTAGGTGATGATAATATGTCTTTGTATTCTTCCACGACCTTATCCACTTGTGTCTGATGCATGGGGAGGTCAGTCGCAGAGGCACTGGATGTGGCTACAATCTTTCACTCACTCTGAGAACGAATCACGAAGAAGACAAACCTCCCAATTTGAGAGATGACCTTCCTGCATTTCTTGGCAGAGATTAAGGAAATGGCACTAGGTGGGAGTACCTCGAGTATCCTGTACAATTTCCTATTCAAAGTAATAATAACACTATGAGGGATAGACTCATATACAATATGATGTTTCCATAAATAAGGTTGGACCAAAAGAACATCAAAAACTTCAAGGGGAGAAACATCACACAATACCTCATCTTTGAAGGGCTTGATGTTGTATGACAGGAGACATCGTTGGTTGATGCAAAGATCACTNTGTGTTTCCATAAATAAGGTTGGACCAAAAGAACATCAAAAAACTTCAAGGGGAGAAACATCACACAATACCTCATCTTTGAAGGGCTTGATGTTGTATGACAGGAGACATCGTTGGTTGATGCAAAGATCACTTCCTTGGCAGATCCATCTGATGGTCCAAGGTTGCAGGTGTGGCATTGTCGGTAGGACCATCCGCTTGAAGACCTCCATTAAGATGAGGTTCTTTTGGCTACCGCTATCAATGATGAAGTGCAATAGGGTGTCTTTCACCCACATATGTGAATGAAATAGGCACTCGCCTTCCTCTAGCTCAGCAGGTTCACCGGGATGGATATTGGTGGTAGCAACAGTGGCACTGGGTTCCGCATCAATGATTCGTCTCCCATTTTATGGTTCTGACTCATAGTCAAATACTGCATATGATTCATAGGCTTTCACCTTAGCCACCAATAATTTCTTTGAGGAGAAATCAACAATGTTATGCCAGGGGCTCTTATGGAAGTCGCACCACTTCCTGGTTTCTTTCTTCGCCTTTCCATTGTCCTTCTTTGTTTGCGACTTAAACTGGTTTTCCTGAGGATGCCCATATTTTCTCTGCCCTTTGTTCTGAGGGTTGGGGCTGCCCTTTCCCTGCTTCTGTTGTGAGGGGTTCCCAGACCCAAACTCCTACGTCTTTTGTTTAATATTCAGCTTGATTTTGATGGCATATCAGTAGGTCGTGCCGAAGGATGTGATGGATAGAAACTCCATTTATTCTTAGATGTATCGTTGCATACCACCATAGTAATGGACCACCAGATGTCGCTCAAAATATTTGATACCCAGCTTGGTGCACAAGGTATGGAAGATATTTGTGAACTCTAGCATTGCTTGGTCCTTTTTTTGTCGCAATGTGGTCCATTTTGTATATAGGTTGTCATAACTTCCAACATGGTAGTATTGTTCCTTAATAGCATCCTTGAAGGACTCCCAGGTGAGTGCGACAATAAATAATGAGGGTTCCTCTATTTCCTTTTTCTCACAAAAAGTATCCCACCAATCTTTGACAAGGGGAACGGATTTGAGGAGCGCAAAAGTAACATTTTCTCTATTTGAAAAGTTATGGACAGAAAAATAACCTTCTAGCATATTCAATCATTTGTCTACAACATCTACGTAATCTAACCTTCAAATATAGGAATATCAAAGTTTATATGTACCTTGAAGGGGGAGACACCTCCGCTCAAGGAAGATGTGTCCCCTGTTGGTAATCATAGAAGGATTTGTACAAAATTATCCATCACCTCGTTCCTATGTTGCACAAGGGCTTCCTTAAGCAACAGTTTGAAAGGATCTCATGTCCCAACATATTTCTTTTCTCCCTCCATGGAAGGTCACTTGGGCATGCGGGATATTTTGTCCTCAATGGAAACAACCTCGAGACCCAACTCTTTGTACCCTGACCTTGTTGGGGACATGCACTAAGAACGCCAAGGAGCAGACTGCTCTAGTACCACTGATCCAGATTTTATGAGAAGAACGAAATGAACACAAATTATTATTATTATTAACATAGATACATAAGGAAAAATAACATAGCTATAGTAAAAATGGCTTCTATTCAATAAGGAAATATACTGAAATTGTAAATTGCAGACTGAAAACAAGCTTGCTAGAATGGTGGCGGCTTATCTCTGAGAAGAGATGTGATGGTTGCACTCATTCGCAAGAAGATGAGTACAATGAGGCTTTGAAATCCCGTTTACAATAAACATGAATGCCAAAACCCTATACTTCCAAAAACCTAACCCTAGGAGATGAAGCACCAAAAGTCATGTGGGCCTCGTTGGGGTAAGTTAGTACATCAACATCTTGGGGTCATAACTTTTGCATACGATCTTGGTTTTAGGCGCACGATATCTCGTTGGAATGGTCTTCAGAGGACTACACATTATGACGTCAAACTCTAACTTCGCATACAATTTGACTGTGACGAGCCCTAAAAACGTTGTTTAGGGCCTCAAAATGTCCCTAGAAGTCCAGGACCTGAAAACTAGGAAAAACTGCCAAACTGAAAAAATGCCAAGATGAGCGAGTTGAAATATATGGGTGGCCACTAATATCCATCTGCAGCATTTTTTCTCCATTACAATCTATATCTATTAAGTAAAGGAGGCATATTGTTAACTATGGAATGCAAAAACCATATTCATGTTCAAAATTTGACTAGATTACATGTATTATTTAGATGTCTACCTATCTTGATCATTCAAATAAAGAAACGATTATATTATATTTTCTTGTAAGACAATCAAGGAAATCAAGATTCATTAAAACTAATTGAAATTATAAACATTAAGAAATAAAGCTTCTTATGGCTACTCACAAGTGTTTTTGTTCATGGGCTTTTAATGTTGATAGTGTATGATTTTAACTTTGTACTTTTGTGTATAAGTTGTCAAAGTTGAATGTTGGCCCTAAAATCATTTTGGTTAATTAGGAGTTCTTTATTTTTCATTGATTATGCATTTGCATTATTATTATTATTATTATTATGTATTATTATTAGGCAATTCTTGAATGATATATGGAGTGTGTCATAGTTATGGATTCAAAAAATTGAGTGTTGGCCCTAAAATCATTTTGATTAATTAGGAGTTCTTTATTTCTCATTGATTATGCATTTACATTATTATTGATTATGCATTTGCATTATTATTATTATTATTAGGCAATTCTTAGATGATGTATGGAGTGTGCCATAATTATGGATTCTTTTAGACATTAAAAGGTATTTAATTAGTATTTTAGATGATGGTAGTATTGTATATACTAAATAAATATAAATGTTGTTGTGAATAATAATAACGCATTTGTATTATTATTATTATTATTATTATTATGCAATTCTTGAATGATGCATGAAGTGTGACATAATTATGGATTCTTTTAGACATTAAAAGGTATTTAATTAGTGTTTTAGATGATGGTTGTATTGTATATATTAAATAAATATAAATGTTGTTGTGGGGTTTTCAAAAAGATTTGCCTATGATGATTTTAATTAGTGTTTTAGATGATGGTTGTATTGTATATACTAAATAAATATAAATGTTGTTGTGGGGTTTTCATAAAGATTTGCATATGATGATTTTCATAAAGATTTGCTTATGATGATTACAAAAATTAAAGCATCTTTATGATGATTTGACTTATAGATATATGAAGTTTTTTATCTCTAAATTGAACAATAAAGATTAGTTGGGAGAAGTTTCAAAAAATAATTAAGAAATGATTTAATGGTAGCACCTAAGGAAATATTGATGTTCATATGGACATGAACAAGTTAACCAACATTAATTTAGGGTTTGCTTTATTAAAAGTGGAATGTTTTTAGGGTTTGTTTTATTAAAAGTGGAATTATCATAATTTTTTTAGCATAAACAAATGTGGACAAAATCATGTCAGTTAATTTAAAATTTTAGTTTTTAATAATTTTTAAATTACATTTTTAAAATAAATTTAATTTGAGTGGGTTTAATGGTTAAAAACATGTGTTTCTTCCTTTGAGATTACAAGTTCAAACCCTGAGATTTTTTTTTGCAGGTGAGAAGAGTGCAAGCACAAGTTTTTAACCTTTTTTATCAAACCACCTCAACCTACACCTTATAAACTTTAACAATCAAATAATTGTGAAGAAATCTCTTATCTCAAAAACAAAAAAAAATCATACACCAATTTAATATTTCAATTAAATTTATTATTATTATTATAAAAATTCAAATTTTATACATTAATATAAATTTAACAAAATGTACAAAGCTAACTGTTAAAAGTACCATTGACTTAAATATTACTCATAAGATCTCCTTCCTTAATATCTTCATGGATCATGGTTTGACCATTAAATTGGGTACCTTATAAACTTTTAGGCAAAGAATAGATGTAGAGTTTTTAGCTCTGAAGCAGCGGGGAAACACTGTCCGGAGGTTCTTTTGCTCAAGACATTTTACTTTGGGTTGTTGGATCAATTAAATTTTTTAATTTTCAATAATGTACAAACTCCGCTTGACTAGCATCAATGGATATCACATGAACTGTACGTTGTACGAGCCTACAGCCAGTGTTTTCTCTGCTGCCCAACAGCCCAATTTAAAACGCACATTTAGAGGTCCGTGCAAACTCTGTTTGACGTTATAGTACTTTTACCAGTGTTTTGGTATGTTTGGATTTGGCTAGTAATATTCATTTTTTTCTGCAACATTGAATGTTGTAGTGGGTAAGTTTGGATTCGGCTAATAATATTTATTTTGTTTCGCAACATTGAATGTTGTAGTGAGTGGTGGTGTATAGATTTTTGTACGTTTCGCAACATTGAATGTTGTAGTGGGTGGTGGTGTGTAGATCTTTGTACAGTAGTTAGATTGGAAGATTTATACACCACCCACGACAACATTCAATGTTGAGTAAGAGGATACTAGCCAAATCCAAATCTACCAAAACATTTGTACAAGTACTTTAAAGTCAAACAGAGTTTGCACTGTTTTCTAAGTACGGGTTTTAAATTGGACTGTTGGGCAGCAGAGAAAACATCTAAAGCTATGTATTCACCCTGTTCCACAACATTGAATGTTGCAGTGGGCAGTTTAT
>JASDQU010881607.1:18061-46174 GCA_032191745.1 Picea mariana | reverse complement strand
CTAAACAAATTATGATAATTCCACTTTTAATAAAACAAACCTTAAAAAACATTCCACTTTTAATAAAGCAAACCCTAAATTAATGTTGGTTAACTTGTTCATGTCCATATGAACATCAATATTTCCTTAGGTGCTACCATTAAATCATTTCTTAATTATTTTTTGAAACTTTTCCGAACTAATCTTTATTGCTCAATTTAGAGATAAAAAACTTCATATATCTACGAGTCAAATCATATAAAGATGCTTTAATTTTTATAATCATCGTAAACAAATCTTTATAACCCTAAATTAATGTTGGTTAACTTGTTCATGTCCATATGAACATCAATATTTCCTTAGGTGCTACCATTAAATCATTTCTTAATTATTTTTTGAAACTTTTCCCAACTAATCTTTATTGCTCAATTTAGAGATAAAAAACTTCATATATCTACGAGTCAAATCATCATAAAGATGCTTTAATTTTTGTAATCATCGTAAACAAATCTTTATAACCCTAAATTAATGTTGGTTAACTTGTTCATGTCCATATGAACATCAATATTTCCTTAGGTGCTACCATTAAATCATTTCTTAATTATTTTTTGAAACTTTTCCCAACTAATCTTTATTGCTCAATTTAGAGATAAAAAACTTCATATATCTACGAGTCAAATCATCATAAAGATGCTTTAATTTTTGTAATCATCATAAACAAATCTTTATGAAAATCATTGTAGGCAAATCTTTATGAAAACCCCACAACAACATTTATATTTATTTAGTATATACAATACAACCATCATCTAAAATACTAATTAAATACCTTTTAATGTCTAAAAGAATCCATAACTATGGCACACTCCATGCATCATCCAAGAATTGCCTAATAATAATGCATAATAATAATAATGCAAATGCATAATCAATAATAATGTAAATGCATAATCAATGAGAAATAAAGAACTCCTACTTAATCAAAATGATTTTAAGGCCAATACTTAATTTTCTGAATCCATAATTATGGCATACTCCATGCATTGCCTAATAATAATACATCATAATAATAATGCAAATGCATAATCAATGAAAAATAAAGAACTCCTAATTAACCAAAATGATTTTAGGGCCAACACTCAACTTTGACAACTTATACACAAAAAGTACAAATACATAAAAGTACAAAGTTAAAATCATACACTATCAACATTAAAAGCTCATGAACAAAAGAAACTTGTGAGTAGCCATAAGAAGCTTTATTTCTTAATGTTTATAATTTCAATTAGTTTTAATGAATCTTGATTTCCTTGATTGTCTTACAAGAAAATATAATATAATCATTTATTTATTTGAATGATTAAGATAGGTAGACATCTAAATAATACATGTAGTGTAGTCAAATTTTGAACATGAATATGGTTTTTGCATTTCATAGTTAACAATATGCCTCCTTTACTTAATAGATATAGATTGTAATGGAGAAAAAATGATGTAGCTGGATATTAGTGGTCATCCATATATTCCAACTCGCTCATTTTGGCATTTTTTCAGTTTGGTAGTTTTTCCTAGTTTTCTGGTCCTGAACTTCTAGGGTCGTTTCGAGGCCCTAAACAACGTTTTTACGGCTCGCCATAATCAAATTGTATGCGAAGTTAGAGTTTAACGTCATAATGTGTAGTCCTCTGAAGACCATTCCAACAAGATATCGTGCACCTAAAACCAAGATCGTATGCAAAAGTTACGACCCCAAGAAGTTGATGTACTAACTTACCCCAATGGGGCCCACATGACTTTTGGTGCTTCATCTCCTAGGGTTAGGTTTTTGGATGTATAGGGTTTTGGCATTCATGTTTATTGTAAAAGGGATTTCAGAGCCTCATTGTACTCATCTTCTTGCGAATGAGCGCAACCATCACATCTCTTCTTAGAGATAAGCCACCACCATTCTAGCAAGCTTGTTTTCAGTCTGCAATTTACAATTTTAGTATATTTCCTTATTGAATAGAAGTCAGTTTTACTATAGCTATGTTATTGTTCCTTATGTATCTGTGTTAATAATAATAATAATTTGTGTTCATTTCATTCTTCTCATAAAATCTGGATCAGTGGTACCAGTGCAGTTTGCTCCTTGGGGTTCTTAGTGCATGTCCCCAACAAGGTCAGGGTACAAAGAGTTGGGTCTCGAGGTTGTTTCCATTGAGGACAAAAGATGCTGCATGCCCAAACGACCTTCCATGGATGGAGAAAATAAATATGTAGGGACATGAGATCCTTTCAAATTGTTGCTCAAGGAAGCCCTCGCGCAACATAGGAACGAGGTGATGGATAATTTTGCGCAAATCCTTCAACGAATACCAACAGGGGACACATCTTCCTCGAGCGGAGGTGTCTCCCCCTTCAAGGTACATATAAAATTTGATATTCCTATATTTGAAGGTTAGATAGACGTAGATGTTGTAGACAAATGGTTGAATATGCTAGAAGGTTATTTTTCTGTCCATAACTTTTCAAATAGAGAAAATATTACTTTTGCGCTCCTCAAATCCGTTTCCCATGTCAAAGATTGGTGGGAGACTTTCTGTGAGAAAAATGAAACAGAGGAACCCTCATTATTTATAGTCGCACTCACCCGGGAGTCCTTCAGGGATGCTATTAAGGAACAATACTACCATGTTGGAAGTTATGATGACCTGTATACAAAATGGACCACATTGCGACAGAAAAAGGACCAAGCAATGCTAGAGTTCACAAATATCTTCCATACCTTGCGCACCAAGCTGGGTATCAAATATTTTGAGCGACATCTGGTGGTCCATAACTATGGTGGTATTCCATCAAATGGAGTTTCTGGCCATCACATCCTTCGACACGACCTATCAATATGCCATCAAAATCAAGTTGAATATTAAATAAAAGATGCAGGAGTTTGGGTATGAGAACCCCTCACAACAGAAGCAGGGAAAGGGCAGCCCCAACCCATAGAATAAAGGGCAAAGCAAATATGGGCATCCTCAGGAAAACCAGTTTAAGTCGCAAACAAAGAAGGACAATGGAAAGGCGAAGAAAGAAACCGGGAAGTGGTGCGACTTCCATAAGAGCCCCTGGCATAACATTGTTGATTTCTCCTCAAAGAAATCATTGGTGGCTAAGGTGAAAGGCTATGAATCATATGTAGTATTTGACTATGAGTCAGAACCATAAAAGGGGAGACAAATCACTGACGCAGAACCCAGTGCCACTGTTGCTACCACCAATATCCATCCTGGTGAACCTGCGGAGCCAGAGGAAGGCGAGTGCCTATTTCATTCACATATGTGGGTGAAAGACACCCCATTGCACTTCATCATTGATAGTGGTAGCCAGAAGAACCTCATATTACTGGAGGTCGTCAAGAGGATGGCTCTACCGACAACACCACACTCGCAACCCTGCACCATCAGATGGATCTGCCAAGGAAGTGATCTTTGCATCAACCAAAAGTGTCTCCAGTCATACAACATCAAGCCCTTCAAAGATGAGGTATTGTGTGATGTTTCTCCCCTTGAATTTTTTGATGTTCTTTTGGGCCAACCTTATTTATAGAAACATCATATTGTATATGAGTCTATCCCTCGCAGTGTTATTATTACTTTGAATAGGAAATTGTATAGGATACCCGAGGTACTCCCACCTAGTGCCATTTCCTTAATCTCCGCCAAGAAATGCAGGAAGGTCATCTCTCAAACTGGGAGGTTTGTCTTCTTTGTGATTTGTTCTCAGAGTGAGCGAAAGATTGTAGCCACATCCAGTGCCTCTGCGACCGACCTCCCCATGTAGCAGACACAAGCGGATAAGGTCGTGGAAGAATACAAAGACATATTATCGTCACCTACTGGGGTACCTATGCATTGTCAGGTCAAGCATTCCATCGATCTGACCCCGGGAAAACCGCTACCCAATGGGTCGGTCTATCACTGCTATTTGTTAGAAAATGAGGAGATCAAGCGCCAGATCCAAGAACTGCTAAAAAAGGGGCACATCTGACCGAACTCATCACCTTGTTGAAGCCCAATCATGCTTGTGCAGAAGAAATATGGGACCTGGAGACATTGCATTGATTATCGAGCCCTAAATAAAATCACAGTCAGGAACTAGTACCCGATTCCTCGAATTGATGATCTCCTTGATCAGTTCAAGGGGTCCAAATACTTCATTAAGATTGATCTGAAGTCTAGCTACCATCAGGTTCCAATAGAGCAGACAGATGTATGGAAGATTGCCTTCAAGTCAAAAGAAGGGATTTTTGAATGGATGGTCATGCCATTTGGTTTGACAAATGCCCCAACAAATTTCATGAGGATGATGGACGATATCTTGCGACCTTTCACCAATTATTTTGTAGTGGTGTATCTGGATGACATCCTCATCTACGACAAGACTTGGGAAGAAGACTTGCAACATATTCAATAGGTTCTACACACTCTACAACAACACAAGCTATATGCCAACTTGGAAAAATGATCCTTCGGCATGGGAATGGTCCAATACCTAGGATACATTGTTGATGAGCATGGTGTGCATGTGGATCTAGCCAAGATCTAGGTCATCCATGATTTCCCAACCCCAACCACACTCACTAAGCTTTGAAGCTTCTTAGGCCTTGCCAATTTCTATTGCAGGTTCGTGTTGGGATTCTCCCATATTGCATGGGCCCTCAGCCAAGTAATCAGGGGTGGTGGTAAGGAAAATTTTGTGTGGGTCCTATACCAACATCAAACATTTGATGATTTAAAGCACCGTTTGTGCTCAACCCCCATGCTTTCATTACCCGACCTGCAACAACCCTTTTAGATCGAGACAGATGCTTCAAAATATGTTGTGGGCACAGTTCTCACTTAGCACGACCACCCCGTGGCCTATCATAGTGACACACTATCATATGTCGTTTGTAAGTACCCTACTTATGAAAAAGAAATGTACTCCATTGTGAAATCCTACTGCCAGTGGAGGAATTACATTCTCGGGAAGGAGACATTCATCTACACTGATCATAAGCCGTTACAGTTCATGAAGACACAAGGAAAATTGCAGAATGACCACCATCAAAAGTGGTCCACATACTTGCATCAATTCCACCTCAACATCAAGTATAAGACAAGAAGTACCAACTAATTTGTTGATTGCCTCAGCCGACCTCCAGTCGTGACACTCACCATAGTGCTAGACTCTTGCGACCACGAGACCTCCAGATGGCCCCACCTCTATGAGAAAGATATTGACTTTGCCACCACCTACCAAATGTTGGGAAAAAATACAACTGTCACTAATTTCCATCTTCAAGACGGGCTGTTGTGCCATCTGGGCCATCTCTGTGTTCCATCAAGAGAGTGAGTGAAACTGATGTGGGAATCCCACCACAGCCGAGTGGAAGGACACTTTGGCATAGAAAAGACAATGGCAGTGTTGCAAAAACATTTCTACTAGCCGAAACTTCAACAGGAAGTCATTAAGTATATCAGGTCCTTCACTTCCTGCGCTATTTCCAAACCAACCACTAATAAAAAGGCATGTACACCCCTCTTCCTACTCCTGATAGGCCTTGAGAATCCATACCAATGGACTACATGTCGAACCTTCCATCCACTAAGTGGGGAAATGATTGTGTTTTTGTGGTTGTTGATCACTTTTCCAAGATGGCGATTCTGGCCACCTGCAAGAAGAGCATCACAATAGAGGCCACTGCTAATCTCTTCTTTGAACGAGTGTGGGTACATTTTGGGATACCACAAACCATTATCTCATATTGGGACAGCCGGTTCCTCAACACATTCTGGTCGAGCCTCTGGTCACTTCTAGACACCAAGCTCACCAAATCCACTTCCTTCCACCGCCAGATGGATGGCCAAACCAAGATGATCAACCAGATGATTGTGCATATCCTGCACATATACAATTCCAAGCACCCCTACACATGGGATGAGAGTCTTCCCTATGTTCAACACAACTACAACAGAGCCATACATAACTCAACTAACCATAGTCCCTTTGAAGTGGGGTTGGGATTTCAACCATTGGGTCCCATTGATGTTGCACTACCCCTTGCGGCCACCCAGGAAGACTTGACCCATGACCAAACTAAAGCTGAAAAAGCCACCTGGTTCTTTGAGCGAATCCACCACATCTTCCAAATTGGTATGATTTTAGGGGCTAAATTTCGCTCATGGGCTAATTTTCCATGGTTTTTCCCAAAAAAAGATTCGTTATTCTAAAATTGATTCACCCAAATTCTATAGGATAAAATTATTTTACCTTAAAGATCGCCAAAATTTAATACAAATTATATAAAATCCTTAGAATTTTGAATATTTTTACAAAAATATTGCCAAACATTTATAGTTGTCATTTGAAGGATTAGTAATATTTGCTAAGGTTTCTACATTTTAAAATAAATTTCCATCCTTAAAATCATCCCTGCTTCCAATAGGTTCAGGATATTTTACAGAAGTCCAATGCCAAGTACAAGCAACGCCATGATCAACATCGGGTGCCACACAATTTTCAAGTGGGAGACAAAGTTTGGTTGCACTTGCAGAAAGAACGCTTTACAAGGCCCCATCAGAAGATTCGTCCACTCTGTTATGGAACTTACACCATCACCAAGGCTATGGGTGATAATGATTTTGAGCTCAACATTTCCCCCTTCCTTGGCTTGCACCCAGTGTTCAATGTGGATCTCATTCGACCATATTTTCCACCATTATTGGACACCTCAAAGATAGCAGAAAAATTGACACCAACAAAGCTCAACCTTGACTACATGCAACATGCATCCACTAATGATATTGTGGACACACACGTCAAGGGAACTCGCCAATAGAGGATCCAACTTTATTGGGTTGTCAAAGCAGGGCAACTCCTGCACGAAGGCAAGTGGCTCACCCAGGGCCAAATTAAGTAGACATTTCCTCATCTGATGGGGGAACTCAATGAAATGGAGACGATTTCTTCCTAAGGGGGGAGGATTGATCTATATGGATATCGGTGGCCACCCACCTATTCCAACTGGCTCATCTTGACAGTTTTTCAGTTTGGCAGTTTTTTCCTAGTTTTGAGGCCCTAAACAACATTTTTAGGGGTCGTCATAGTCAAACTATTTACAAAGCCATATTTTGACAACACAATGTGTATACCTCATATAGGTCTTTCCAATGGGATATCGTGTGCCTAAAACAAATATCGTATGCAAAAGTTATGACCCCAAGAAGTTGATGTACTAACTTACCCCAACATGGCTCACATGACTTTTGGCCCTTCATCTCCTAGGGTTAGGTTTTTGGATGTATAGGGTTTTGACATTCATGTTTATTGTAAAAAGGCTTTTAGAGTCTCATTGTACTCATCTTCTTGTGAATAAGTGTAACCATCACATCTCTTCTCAGAGATAAGATGCCACCATTATAGCAAGCTTGTTTTTAGTATGCATTTTACAGTTTCAACATATTTCCTTATTGAATAGAAGTTTGTTTTACTGTATCTCTGTTATTTTTCCTTGTGTCTCTGTGTTAATAATAATAATAATAATAATATGTTTTCATTCTATTCTTCTCATAAAATCCAGATCAAAAAGTTACAACTACAATAATTAATTTCAAGAATGACTACTACAACCATAACACCTATACTCACCAAATTTTTTTCATATTTTTAATGAAACAAAAAGATACAATCATAATAATTAATTTTAAGAATAAATATCAGCATAGATCCATCTTAATTCTAGATCTATCATGGGTTGAAAGGGATCAAATCCTTCGAGGTGCAAACCTTTCCTCAAGTTTTTCATTCTAAAAAAGGTTTGCACCATTGGGGATTTTAAGCGCATGATAGATCCAGAGTTAAGATGGATATACAATGAATTTATGGCTTTTTTTTCCTCTTAAAATTTACTTGGGGTCGAGATGTGAATTATTTGCAAGTATATCGAGATTCTAGTTTGGTCATTGACTTCATGATAGTCTAGTTCGGTCATAAAATTCATGCTAGGAATTAGCCAAATCCAAAACATCAATTTAATGTCACTTGTTGATCTTGTTAAGGATGCTTCTTTTCAATTCTACAAGATCGAATTTGCCCATGTTTACCGTGAATTAAATTAAACATTAGATAGATTATCAAATGATGGATTGAAACTTTTGGAGAACCATTACACCTTACCAGAATATGATGGACGAAGAGTTGTGGCTTGAAGCCAAAACTCCTTTGTTTTTAGTATAATGGTTTGTATTTGAATATTGTTTAATAGTATCAAAGAACTAACACTACAAGGAAAAGACCCTGTAATGGAGGTTTTTGTGGACGCCCCTATAAAAAAATCCCAAAAATTTGTTTATAGCGGATGATACTAGTGGAGGTGAGCATCCTAGGGTTTTAGTGGATGTTTTTACACTGATGTTTTTGTAAGTACATAACACACCAGTGCGTTTTCAACAGTAGGTGCATCGATGCCCTCAAAACTAGTACATCATAGCAGGGTTATTTCAAATAAAGAACAATATTATGCGGTGTGCTATGGAAATAAGGACACACTAGGAAATAATGATGCATCGTAATAATGTTCTTTTAAAAGTATACGGTGCGCAACATAACACTGGAAGCACCGATGCACTATTATTAGAGCGTACCGTCATATGTTTAAATACAAAACATTTATGCAACGATGTAGGATTGTGTCAAAAAAAATATGCTTGTGCCCTCCATTGTTTTGTAACACCCCCACACTTTGTGCGAGAACTAAATAAAGTTTCTCGTTCACGAGCCGGATTAGCTCTTTGATTTCCTGCTGAAATCCCGCTATTTGATCCACAAGCCCTATTGAAACCCCACCAATGCAATCATGCACAAGGCATCAGCTTCACCTATGCGACCACAGGTTGTGACTGCATGCCTATAAAAAGGTGCTTCGCATTTCGGGACTTCGGGACTTCTGCATGCGAGTCAATATTGACTCCTGTTTCCTCGAATCCCTGACCTCTGATTTCTCTCCAAGGCCAGATCTAGGGTCCTGCGCTATCCCCTCGATCGATGGCTGTGATCATGTCACGATTTCCCGTATCAAGATAATGAACGTGAGCCAGATCTGACTCTCCGTTCCTCGAAATCTGGATCTCCATTAGCTCCTCCCTTAATCTTTCACCCATACGATCGGTCGCCACGACCTAGGGCTTATTCTCCGAACTCATTGGGACTTCTTGTTTCATGACATTGGAACACAACCCAAGCCTATCTTTCAAAAGCTTGATCCCCTAACTTTCGATATCCCCTCGCCCAGATCAACAGTCATGGCTCTCTTAGGATCTGATGGTTCAGATCAAATTGTGAGTTGGGGTCTCGCAAGTTCACAAAACTCTACCCTTTGACTTCTTTCAGTAGCGAGTCAACGAAATGATGATCTATCACCACGTGTCTTCTTATGATGGATGATCAAGGAGGGTCCCGATAGATCCTTGGATCTACGGTCCAGATTTCATTGCTACTTGCGAAGACTGAAGGAGTTGAGGCATTAATGCTTGTGCTCTCTCTTCAAATCTAATGGTCGTGATAGACCTCGTATCCTTCCCAAAGTATCTCGTCTGTTCATCTCCCAAATGAAAGGATATTCCCTTTCATTATTTGAACTCGCTATCCCTTCTTAACTTGGGCAACGAAAATCAACCTCTTAGAGCTTTGAGCTTCCGCGGCCCCGAAACCTTCGAAAACTAACTCCTTCTTGCACAGGGTTCCCAGACCTAGGTCACCTGAACCTTCATATGATTCTTGGGAAAATTATCCCTACTCTTAGTCAGGTTTCTGGGTAAGGGCTCAGGTATGTTTCAAAAGTCCCTAGGCTACTGACTTGAATGAAGTGCCTTCCTAACTCACTGAGTTAGGAGCTATGACACTGGGGCAAGTTGAACTCGTGGGTTTACCGTAGCGGTAGCCATGCCAAGGAGATTATTTCAACTCTGAGATATGATGCAATTCCCTAAGGAAGGTGCTTTTGAGGAATTAAACTAGAACATCACGAGAATCAAGTAGATGGGGTGATTCTCAGTGGAATAGACTCATGCTCCGAACTTAATCATTTTATATAGAAACCAACTATGGAATATAAGTATACACATGCATCCATTATTTCCAATCTAAAATACCAGACAATCATTCCATACAAAAACCATTTATGGGTGTATAAACATGAGCATGTATCCATGATATTCAATTCAAAATACAAGGCATAAAACACTTATCAGAACCACAAGGCGTGATGCGACTGCTGAGAGGGGTGCTCGTTTCCACCCAACCATAGGCTCAGTCACTCCTAATGGATTTATCACTGGCCACCCTCGATCTTAGACCACGATGCTATGAGATTCCATCTCTTACTTCCAGCTCAACGGAAGTCAGGGATGAAGGTTACTCTCCTTCTCCTGACATCATCCGAGAGCTCCGACTCTCCTCTGAAACCTCCCTCCTTCTCCCTCCCTCTACCCACCCCCCCACGCTTTCTTTCTTGCATCCCTTAGCAAGATTGCATGTGGCTCGAATTTCCCTGTCCGTGGTCAGGTTTGAGAGCCTTACGGATGGGCGGTCCTCCACATCCCCTCATTAACTCTTGAGGAGCCTCCCCACCTACCATCCTGACTGAAATTCATTCCTGGTTCAGAGGTTTGTTTTGGTCTTGAGCAAGTAAAACCAGTATGGTACTGGTTTGGTGGAAGTTAACGCAACCGCTTCGAGTCCCTTCCACCACCTTTTCATTAGCAATTGTGGTCTATTTTAGCACATCCCCTTCCCAACAGTCATGCAACACATATTCATAATAAATTTACATTCATCAAGCTTTTATACAAAGGTCCATCAAATCAAACATTCACACCTTTGAGTTTGCCATAGTTCCCTGGCCAATATAGTTATATTTACAGACTGGGGGAAACAGGGCGTTACATGTTTCATGGACACTGGTGCACACCAGTGATCCAATATGGAGCACCACGTTAGGGTTAATTTCCAAATTTAGGTGGTGTGCTCTATAAACCCAAGTGTATTGGGTCGTCTTTTATTATACCGCACTGTGTCATGTTTAAACAAAAATTTTCGCACTATTGTAGTTTTTCAAAAAAATAAAAGGTGGTGCATTATGGAGTCATATATGCACCGGTGCGCACATAAACACAAGTGCACCATGATAGAGATTTTTTTTTTAATATATAACTGGTGCACTCATTAAACATGTATGTCCCGGTGTAGTTGTGAATCATGTGCACCGAAACAAGGTTTTATTAAAAAAAATTACCGACGGTAAAAATCATTTTTACCATTTTCATTACTGTAGAGCTCAAAGGCACCTGTGCAACCTTTTCCTATCTGAAGCACCTTTTCATTAGTGCTTTCCTTGGTTACATTCCTTTCATCTATTGTTGGGTGCGTGAATTTCAAATTTTTCCAAACGGTTGGAAAATTTAGTTGTTTTTAGTACGTCACAACCATGCCTCCCCAACGATGTCTAGGTAATCTCCTTGTTTCTTCATAACTTAAGTTTTCACAGGTTTTAAATTTAAAACTGATTGGAATTTTAAGTGTGAGAAAAAAAATTTGAGCGATGCATTCGAGGCTCTCGTCTCGCACCACGTACTGTGTGAGCTGTAAATTTACATGGCACACCGCATACCTTGTTACATTTATTGGTGGTGTGTTGGTAAACATAAACACACTGACGCGTCTGTTTAAATATGCACTAAGGAAAATAATTTAACTGGTGCGGTGGTGTGTCAAAGTACATATAACGCACCGAGGCGTTAAAGTACAGAGCACACTGCCCTTATTAGATTTAGTTTTATGCAATGCATTGGTAAACATGCACACCAAGGTGTTCATGTTTACCAAACACACCACTAAGAAATGTAACATTGTGTTGTAGTGCACCCAATAATGTTTTTGGTGGCACCGTGCATGCTGCGATAGTAACGACCAGAATACACCATAATAAAGTTCCATACTCAAACATTTGTTAAAGTTTATGTGACATTGCGAATATGTTAGTTACATGCACCGATGCGTGTAGGGAACATATACACAATGCATTTTTTTGATAATTTTGAATAACTGCTTACTTGCTTTAAAATTTTAATTTGTTTCTTGGTTTAAGCGTTGTGTATGATAAACATAACGCACCAGGGCTCACATTAGATATTTATTTTTACTTAGAGGAAAACTAAGCTCACATTAGATATTATTTTTTACTTGGGGTAAATAAACTTTTACATGGATAAACCATTTGTGCTACATAAATGATCCAGAATCGGATCCAAAAGCCTGACAGGGCTTAAAAATGCTCAAAAATGAAAGTGCTCGGAATCTGACGAAACCAATTCCATTGCGTCTGTCTCGTCTTCTTGATTCCGGCCATATATTTACTTCGTCAAATGGGCTCCGTATGCGAAAGTTATCGCGTTCTGTTCGAAAACCCAAACAGGCAAAAAAAGGGGATGACTGTACAGTCCGTACAGTGCCACGTGGCATGCTGACTGTACAGGCCGTACGGTCGTACACATGATGTGTCAACCCCTGGAGATGAGGCGTGGTAGGATTATGTGGCGTACGGGCAGACAGATGGACCAATCTATGGGTGACACGTGTCACCACTGTAAGGGTGACACGTGGCACAGGATGACGTCAACAGCTAACAGGGCAGTGACTTGACAAGGTACGTGGCAGGTGACATGGAACATTTAGCGATTGACACGTGGCATACTTCTATTGGTTGTTGAGGTGCCACGTGGCCCAGTCATGGGCTGCCACGTGGCACCCTGTGGTTGGTTGATGGTTTATGCAAAATTTATATGGGTTCACCGGGGTCGAACCCCCGACCTTCCTCCGGGCAACGGACTGGCAGGACCGGGCTAAAAGCCTGCTCCACATGTAGTTCTTATTAACTATATGTTAAAGTTTATATTTGAATTTAGTCAAAGGAAAGGTCGGCGGGGGAAAGGGCCGGGGCTTAGCCCCAACCCTCGACACTTGATATATGATATGATCGCCCCATGTAACCGGGAGCGCGGGGTTAAAACGACGTGGAAGTAAAGGGCCATGGACAGGGGCGCACCATCTGCCATATGACCCAGACCTGTCCAGCAAATAAGGTGCGGGGGGTTATATTTGTTAACCCGTGGTCCTATGCCTACGCGCCACCGGTGACCAGGAGCCAGTAGAGAGGGGCCAACGCAGAGCCAATGGAGTGCCTGACCACATGGCCACCTCCCATATGACCAGGAGCGCGCGCCAAAGGGGCTGCACCCTAATTTTATTCAAAAAGTGGTTTTTTTACTATGTTTTGAATTTTATTTGATATTTTGCCTGATATTAGTGGATTTTGGTCATTTTTGGGAGATATTGGGCATTTTTGGAGCCCAAATTTTGGGAGGAAGTTGGAGATGGATAACCAACTTCAGATCTATAAGAGCCAGGCCTGATTGAGGCCATAGAGGACAGTCAGAGCAGAGTTATTCTGAAGGGAAGCCAAGCCAAAGCCATTTTTATGCAGGGAAGCTATTGAGGAGCAGACGCTTGCGGGCCATTTCTGGGAGCTCCAGACGTCCGTTTTGTGTGCCGTTTTCTTTGCAGTGTTCTAGAGATCTGGAAGAACATGACCAGATCAGTCTTGTAGCCAATTGGCACTACTACGATGTACTTTTTAGCTTTTGAACAGAAATAAAGAAGCCTCCCCCACAGAGACAAAGGCCCGGAGACATAGGCAAAGTTGTGCCGAACTCCGTTATCAACTCTCGTGTTATGGTTTGCTGTCTATCATTTCATTTCAGATATGCAAATGTGTATATGGCTGTCATAATTCCTCTTCTTTCCTCATTCTTTCATTAAGTTTCTCAAATGGTTAATTAACACATGTAAAATTAAAACTCAGCCATAGTCATTAAAAGATCCTATGGATCAATAAACAATCCATTTTTTATCTAGTGTGTTTTGAAAAAGACCTAAGATGTAATATGTACATCCTTATTTTTTTCATATATTCGTAAAACAAAACTTAAAAACAAAAAAACAATTTAATTTTCATTTTTTTTTATGTATATTCATTTATTGTTTTTGTTAATTTTCATTTTTATTTTGTTTCCCTTTTACTCCTCTAAACCCTAAGTTGTACATACTCATTCTATTTTTCCTCTTTTATTTTAGTTTTAATTTAACTTTTGTACTTTTACCCTCACTCACCAAAATCTAACGTAATATCCCATGAGACCCCCCACGTCCCTCCCCATTGGTCCTCACATTTCCTTCATGATAATTCCCATGGGAAATCAACATTTAAGACACCTCTCTATTTTTCGAGAATTCTTCCTATTATCATGGAATCCCTCCTCCCCTCCTCTCGAGTACTTTTGAAACTTTATGAATATTATTTTAATATGCCCCAAGACTAAGCTATGGAATTCAAACATAACCTTATTATAGTATTATTTACGGGTCTTTCGCCTAGCTCGTCACGAGAGCTTGTGAGAAGAACTCATTAGCTTGGTAGTTGGTAGTCTTAGTCACTAGCATTTACCATAGAATACTTACCACACTCCCTTACCAACCCTTCCGATGAGGACGACCATGCAATATCATTTAGAAGATTATTTTAATATTTATTGTGGAAGGGCGTGCATTATTATAAGGGGGATTATTTTAATGTTTATTAACCAATCAAAGGGATATCCTCGACCCCATATCATCGACATTTACTTTTTACAAGACTTATCTCACCTCACCTACCAACCTCGACGACGACCGTGCATTTATTATTTTAATATTTTTGTTTGAAGACTATTTTTATATATAGTTCAAAAAATGTGCACCCACGGGGAAAATATATTATTTTAATATTGTTTAAATCTCATGGGAAGCCCATGTAGCTTGGAGTTTGAGTTGGAATGGGAAGTCTTCTTCATCGTCGAGAAGTTACTAGGACTTACCACCTCCTTTACCACAAGACCCCAACGATGACCATGCATATTTTAATCTTTTAAAGGGTTATTTAATATTTATTTTCTTGAAAAATGTGCATGCATTGAAATCACATTATTTTAATATCTTTGGGAGAACGTGAACTTATGTGAATTATTATTATTTAATACTTTTCATATCCCAGTGGAGTGCATTGTTGGGAGTGAGAGTTGGAGTGTGAGCTTGAGTTACATGGTCGTCAGAGAAGTTATCAGGGTTCACATTTTACCTCCACTTACCATCCATGCCAACAATCAAGGCTTGGGGATTTCATATTTGTTGAAGACTTGGGTTGGGGGAAATAATGCCAATGTTGAAGACTTGGGGAATTTTATTCCCATGTCGAAGATCTTGGACTATGTCCATTTTGGTGGGCAAGGGGGAATTATTATTATTAATTTATTTTCATTTATTATTTATTATTTTTGATTTTATTATTTCCTATTTTCACAGGAATTGGGGGAATATTTTAATATTTTATTACTTTAATTTTAGTAATTTTATTTTCACATTAGTAAGGGGAATTATATTATTTTAATCTTAATTTTTATTAATTTTCATGTAGGTTAGGGGTAATTTTATTAATTTTGTTTATTACTTGTAATTAACGTAGGTTAATGAAATTCATTTTGTTATTTCCTATTTTATTTTATTTTATTTATTAATTTCCTAATTTTTAAAAGGAAAATTAGCTAAAATTATATTACAAGCCATGGGTTCTATGCCTTACCAGGTTCTTATTTAAATTTACTAAAGGGGCTAAAACCATTTAAACCTCCAAGTGTTGAATTTTCTTATACATGTGAGATTTTTATTTCCAGTTTAAGGATCAATGACCCAAATTCACTTGTAGGCTTCATCAAGGGATGTTGACAACCGTTTTTCAAACATGCATAACTTGGGCTGCAGGTGTCAAAATTGAGCCCATGATACCTCTTTGGAAAGGTATCGGATAGAGGAATGTAGTGGTATAGGTATTCATGATAGAAAAATGATATAAAATGTAGAAAACAATAGACCATGAATTTCGGGGAAAAATGACTGTGCAGACTTCAAACATCTATATCTAAGGCCACGGGAAGCAAAAGTAGGTCCAAGATGGCTCGTCAAAAATATAGAGGAGAGAAGAAAAGGGTGGCATAGAAAATTATGGAAGATTGATAGTGGAAATGATTCAAAAATTTAGAACACAGAAAATGCCCATATTTAATTGAAGAATGGGTTGAGTAATGTTCTAACAACTACAACTCAAGCTGCAAGAGTCGAAATCGAACCAAAAAGAGCACAATAGAAGGCTGAGATAGAGGATAAGGAGGAAGGATGATTTTAATCAGTAGACAAACAATATAAACACCCATAAACATCTCTAGGAATAGAAGAACATACCAATGGGTGAAGTTAACAATATTTTTAGATGAATATCATTTGTAAAATGCTTGAGGGAGAGAATAACCACCCAAGGGTCTCTCCATCTTATGTTTCTAACTCCCACATGTTCATTTTTGAAAATGTAAAATAAAATTCAAAATGAAAATGACAAAACAAAGAGAAAATAAAGTGAATAGTCACTAGAGCTGAAGAGTCTCTCTTGTTTTTTAAAAGAGGACTTGTTGAATGTAAGAGAGGAATTTCTCCCTTTGTAAATGAAAGATGGTACTATTACTTCTGAATGAATAAAGAACAATAGGAAATCTAGAAGTTTGTGACTTTGGTGAATGTATATGAGACTTTTCTTTGTGCATTTATCTTCTTCCTGAGTTGCATAGAATTTTGTTGTATGAATTATTTCTTCACTCTATTCTTTATGATCATGTGTTGTCATATGTTTCCTTATGTGTAAAGAAATAATGTTATGAGTTTATTATACAACTAATTTTTTATGTATTTGTAGCATTGTTGTTATCACTTATCATTAACATACATGAATTAATTTTTGTTCTGATGATATTATCTTTCATTGTACTCATTCTTTTAGTTTTTCTCCTGGGATAGGTTAGAAGTAGTTAGATTATATTAGTTTTCTTTCAGTTATATTAGACTTAGGATTAATTATAACTCTTTGGGGGGAAGTTCTCTATTTTCCCCCCTTTTTCTTCTTTTAATTCTTCCTGATGATGGACCACATTTGTTTGGTCCGAAAAGTTGATTAAAAAACTGATGCGATGAATCCAAAAGAACCACCTTATCATAACTCTAGTCGCAAAAGTCTCATAACTGAAAAAACCATGTCCACATACTGGTCGAAAATTCTACACTAAACGAGAGTAGGTGTAATTGGGACCTTCCATTGGGAATTCTCCCTTACCTTCTTGACATGACATTTGGACCCATCAAAGGGATTCATGCCTCTTTCATATTGATCTAGTCGTAGCCTTAATGTATGTTAATTTTAGTGAGAAAGTTGACCCCATGAAATTCATCCAAGAGGTCATCAATAGATAGAATAGGAATTTTTTCCTTGATTGTCAACTTATTGAGAGCCAAAAAATCAGGACACATGCACCAAGTGTATTCCTTCTTTAATACCATGACCACTGGAGATGAGTAAGGGCTAGTACTGGGATGTATGACTCCCACCTCCAACAATTCCTTAATGATGATTCCAATTTCATTTTTTTGTGCAAAAGGGTCCTTGTAATGATGCACATTGGGTGGTTGAATTTCTGTAATGAGGGGAATACCATGGTCATGCTTCCCACGTGAAGGAAATAAATATTGAAGCATTTCAAAGACTAGTTAATCCTTTAGAAATAACCAACTGCAAATCAAGGTGAATCTCTAGTGGTGTGGTATCGATTACCTAGATGACATTGAATTGTGCACCCAAGTGGTTTTTCTTCAACAACTTCTCCATACGATGAGAAGATATGATTTCAAGGGAAAACAATGTAATCCCCTTGAGGGTATGTTTCTTCCTTTCCTAAATGAAGCTCATGTAAAATTATTTTAAATCCATGGTGATTGGTCCCAAAATGAATAACCATTCTACCCCAAGAAATATATCAGAACCGCCCATTCCAGTGGAAAACATGTGAGTTTTGAGATGATACTCACCCATTTTTAGTTTCATGTTTTCACATCTTCTCCCACATTTCATCCTGCCACTATTGGTGATTATAATTTGAAAATTAGATATGGGATGTACACAACGATGGGTATCTTACGCCACTCTCCTATGGATAAAATTGTGGGTGTGACCACTATCAGTTAGGACAATCACTTTGTATTGCTTGACATAGCCAATTAATTTCAAGGATTGTGTTGTCGAGAAACCTGATAGGGCATGGGGAGAAATTTGGGGTTCTTTAGAAAGATATCGCAAGTGGGCCTCATCTTCCATGGAGTGGGTGGTGTTTTCTAAGATTGGTTTAGGAGGATATTCTATGGGAAATTTCTCTAAGTAGTCATTTGGAGACACATCCATTTGAAATCATTTTTTTCTTTACATTTGTGCCCTTTGAAATATCATCTCCCACAATTATAAGAAATATGGAGGTGTTGACGTTCTTCCATTACTTCAGGAGATAATTTATGGATGCAAACTAGTTATGAGTTGGATGAGCTGGGGGTAGTTTCCATAGGGGGGTTAGGGTGAGTGGAAAATAAAGGTCTCTTGGTTTGTGCATTGATCAATATTTCATCTTCTTTAGCTCCTTCACAAGCTTCCAACCATGTGTGTGGGTGATTTATCATGACGTGATCTTTAATTTTATCCTTGAGACTGTTGATGAAACATTACTTTAAAAGAAAATCAGATTGAACTTCTGTGTGGATTGCCAATTTCTCAAAGGTAGTAATCCTATTTGGTGTAATTTTTTCAAGTGTCCCAAATGGTGAGTGTCACACACAAAACGCGCATAAAATATTTGCACAAATTGGGTCCACTCAATGTAGCATTTATAATCCTTCCTATACCATTGCCACCACTACCAACATTCAGATTCCAAATATAATACCCTCACATGTAGTTTGTGTAGGTAATTAGTAATGTTGTGGAGAGAGAAATAATGTTCCATTTGGGTAACCCACCCCGAGGGATCCAACCCATAAATTTTTTTCATGTCAACCTTTGGAAAAAAAAGCTATGAATTGTGATCCTAAAAGTGTGGGCGATTATTATCTTGAAACATGGGTGCGACCTGTACTTCAAGGGTGGCAAATTCCTCTTTGGTTGGATCAATGTTTGGATTTCATACATGGATATTCAAGCAATCGCTTAATTATTTCAATATTCCATGGTGTTCTTTCATTGTTTCCTTCACATGTTTAAGTGAATAATAAATGTTATCCACTTTGTCTTATATCAATATGCATTGAGTGGGTTGGGGGTATTGTTGGTTTTGAGTTGGTGGGGCTTTTTTTCAATTCTCTAAGTTGGCCATGTTGTAAGTTTGAACCATGGGACCGCCGAAGATTTTGTGGAAGTGTTATTGTCCACTTATCTCATTGCGACTAGTAGATTGAAACAAGTCTTTTAAGATATACACCAAATCACTGTATTATTGGGTCCACCCAATAATTATTATTTAAGAGGTATAGCCCCATGATTAACATGATGCAAATAGTTTTTGAGATATGTCTTCAACAATGATGCCGATGTCACTAGTTTTTTTATTTTTTTCAAAGACTACTCCTATAAGAGTATTACCTTTGGTTGATTATTACTACAATGACATAGTCTTCAAATTTCTTTTGGATGAAAATACATAGGAATTTCAGTGGCTGCTTGTAGAATTTAGTGTTTGAAGGGTCTTAGAGATAGAGGACTGTTAGGTGCTACAACTTTTTGATATACTTGTGGTGTTCAATATTAGTACTTGGCCCAATATCTCAGTGCACTAACTAAGGAGGCTCAACCATGCCCTTATCTATATGAACCGACTACCCAGGTACTAGAGAGTGATCTCCTTGAGTTGTATTCTCAATGTATTGTAGCAACAAGATATCCGTTCAATTGATATGTGGTTGGTTTTAGGTATACCTAGGGGACTTCTGATATAAATGAGGGTACATGAAAGTGAGATTCCATATACATGTGCTATATAATGCGATATTACTCGAAGGGGTACCAACAAGGGTTATAAGGGTTTCCACAACATGATTCCACTTGTCTTTCATGTTTGTATTCTTCCCTAGCCGTATTTTTACCAATTGAATGACATATCACTACGTTATTTAAAGAGACTATAACATGTCTTTGGCCTAAAAGAATTCTAATAAAATTTAGAGGCGTGTTGTCTTAGGAAATAACTCTAATAACACTTATAGTGTTCCTTAACCCTTGAAAATTGAAACACAACCAAGTATACGGATAATATAATTGTTTATTAATTATAAACAAGAGACAATAATATAAAATCTATGGAAATAACCTTGTATATTGATAATGTGTGAAGAATACAATGTTCACTTTCCTCTTAAGGTGGGGAAACCTTTCACTGAGAAGAGCTCCAAATACACAACATAAGATAAACATTCCCTAGTCTCCTATCTCTTTAAATAACTTTTTCATAGGAAAAATCCTAACTACTTGTGGTCCCACCACTAATGGATACCATCTACCTAGTGGGCCTCATAAAGTGGACCCTTTTAGATTGAATATATATCCACTATTATCCAATGGGCCTGATTCAAAGAGGATGACCACATACAACAATTAACTTAATCCTAAGTATCCTAAAGTAGGGAGGCTAGTGTAGGACACTAACATGGGTGCATTGTTTCAGGTATGACACACTAATTAGACATGTTATTTAAAAAAAAACATCAAGTTCTATGGTGCACATTGTACAATAAATACATTCATGTGTGCTATATACTATAAAGAGCACTTCTTGGCCCTCTCAACTTTTATAAAAAATGTTTTTTAGTTTAACGATGTGTAGTCTTTGGTAAACATGATGAGAAAATATATTTCAATATGTAGATTTCTTTATTGATAGAAGATCATGGGAAAAAAATATGGCAATAAGTGCAAGAAAATGTTTCAAACTAAGAAAATAGTATGGGGGCTTCACCTTGTTGACCAATATCTTATCATGTTTATTCTTAAAGGGGGTTTTTAAATTGAAAAAAATAATGTCAATATCTTGTTGGTATTGGGGGGGAGGATGTGGGGTATCAGGGGGTTTATAGGTATTAGGGTGTATAAAAAGGGATATTTAGTAAAAATAGTGGACTTTTTTTATTGTAAATATATATTGGGAGGGGGTTCAACAAACATATTTTGGGAGGTATTTATTAATATTTGGTGAAATTAGGGGTATTCTTTAATATACCATGAACATAGGTGCTATGTCATAGGTTCACTAAGTGAACACCACGTCAAAAATGGGTGGATTAGAAGGTGTTGAATATGAATATTTTCTTTAACATTTTACTAGTAATGTAATTCTTAATGATACTAGAACAAGTTTCAAACATTTGATTTTAGATATGTTGAGTGTTGTACAGGGGCCAACAACAAGGAAAGAGAATACCCCCCTAAGAAGAAAAAATATGAAGAATGTAAATGATGATGGATTGGTCCTCAGTTCATCTAGAGTGGTGTTGGAAGTTAATGCTAAGGGGATTTTTTTATTATAAAAAGTATGAGATATATAATGGAAGAACATATATTAGTATTTATTTTTACTTACAATACAAAAATCAATACAGAGAATTGATGAATTGAGAACCCATTCAACACTTTTTTATGGTACACTCTTTAATTTATACAATCATGTATATTATATTATAAATGTAGATATACCTATTACACTTTATTTCTATGTTTGTAGATGGACATGAAAATATGGAATTAAATGAAGCTAATCAACAAGACATTGCAAATAGCCAAGGTATAATATCCCTTGCAACTTGAAGAAATGAGGCATGTAAGAAGTTAGGGAAATGGAAGTGGTTCAAGTAATGAATGATGATCAATACAATTAATTGTTTCAAGTTTCATATTTTGGAATGTTTGTTTGTAAAAATAAAACATTTTATTTAATGTTGACATATTATCCCAATTGGTATGACAATGGGTGACCAATAATTGTGACACTTATTATTGACATTTTGATTATCATGGACCTCTATTTTTTCCCATTTTGTATAAAGAAGGGTCCTTTATTCATATATATAATAAAATGAATTTTTGTTCTATTGTAGTATTCAATGTTGTAAATATTATGTTGCTAAGTAATACATGGATGAATTACAATATTATGATGAACAAGAGTGTAGCTATTGGTATATTTGTTTAAATGATAAACATTTTTTTTAAAGTTCATAGGAAAAAAATTATTGATTTATTAACATATCATACAAATTGAAAATCCTTGTTGTTGGCATGCCAATTGGGAAATCAGACCAACAACAAAGATATAGATCATCCTACCAAATATACTATTTTTGTAGTATCGAAAAAACATTAAAGACAAGATATTCCAGAGTTACTATAAAGTACCAAGCCTATGCCTATTATTAGCTATCATATTCCAAAAAAATACTATGGTACCCAACTTCATGGGGTCGGGGCCCCCACTGAGGAGGCCAAAGTATTTTCGAGTTGTTCTTCATTGACCCCTGCTTTCTGGTGACGAGCTATTCGGGGAGGAGGTCTATTCTGGTGCGTCGGTGGGATGTGGGCAAGGATCTCTTTGACCAACAAGTGGAGATCATCAAGCTGGAGTTGAACTATATTTTTTGCACCTTCCCTTGTTTGGATCATTTTCCCCATAAAGTTCTTTATGTGCCAATATAATTCAACAATTCTCCAATAACAGGTGTCCCTACCTCTTGTATGACCAATATCTGGGACTCACTGGATTATGGTCTCAACTACTTCTGAGTCTATAGTCATTTCCCTTTTCAAACTGAATGTGTCCTCTATTTCATCCAGAGTTCTCTGGAAATGATGAGGAGTATTTGAATCATAATTTCTAGCCACATTGTAGGCCTTCCATTGTACTCTAAAGTCTGGACGTCCCTCTTCATGATGCCTAGATGAGGAAGCACCAGGGGTTCTAGATCCAAATATGTATCCAAGAGGATAGTCATGCCTAGGAGCCATGGTATCTTGGATGAGGGCGCAAAGTGAAGGGTGATACAAGATGGAGGGAGGGGTTAAAGAGGGCCACTCACTGTCAGTGGAGGGGGAACTAAAGTCATTAACCAAACTTCCAGGTTGTAGAGAAGGCATAAGCAATCCTGTAAGGGTCTTGTTCCTCATTTTGAAAGTGGAGCTCGACATAGAGGTAGAAGTCAAGGAGGTGAGAGTGAGTCTGGGCATCAAGAGAAAAACTCATAACTTTCATTTAGAGATAATTTCCCTCATCCCTACTAGCTACACCTTAGAATTCATCCCATATCCGAAGACACGTGGGAGATTTTTTTGTTGACCTCGATTTCTTCAGAGGAAGTCCATGCATTAATTGTTGATACAAGGTGTCGACGCCGTTGTCTTGTCATTAAGTTCTAGCTAGTGTTGAGGTAGATATGGTCGAGTCCACTTGGCACCGATACTTGTCCGTTCAGCTTAGCTGGAGAGATTACTCACGTGAGGCCACATGGCACCCGCTCTTGTGTCTTGAGAGGATCATCCTGTGTTAATTGTTGTAGTTGTCCACCTTTAGAGGGGTCTTGTCATCGAGCTACATTGTGGTTAGAGAGATGCCCGAGATTATTGTCTGTCTAGATTCCACCATATGATCACGTTGGAGCTCATACATGATAATTTTGGACACACAATAGAGGACAGGTCTGCATAGCAAGGTCATCATCTTAGGGAGTTGTGTCATTAATATGCCACTTGTTTACCTTGGGGAAGGATATCCCTTCCGCTTTCTTCCAAAGCACCCCATCCGGGGAAGGGTGATCCAAAATTGTTGATGGGAGTCCTGTGGAGCCTATTAAGCTGCTCTATGCTTGAATTACGGGGTAGGATCCTTCCTTGATGAAGCTGAGTTCCAGCTGGGATGCAATCCCTAAGGTGGGTAGAAGGTGTTGGAGTTACTTCACACACACCTGGGATTTTTTTTTCCTAAGGTTATTCCTTGTTTATTATTCATAATTAGTCATTATCCACTCTCCTATATTTTACGGGAGAATATTCCACCTGAAGAATATTATCTTTCAGTTGACACTTCAGTTTGACTAGTTGAGTTGAGTTTAGATGTTGCATTGGGATCATCACCATGATAATTCGACCTTGCCTTGGTATCATCACCAGAGTGGTGCATTAGCCTTGATTCCTTGAGTTAACTCCTAACTACTCTATGTTCAGTCAGTTAACTAAAGACTAGTTGACTAGTTAACTCAACTAGGTGGCAGTTCACTCCCGTAACTGCTTGAGAGACTAGAATAGGTGATAGTCCAGTCCCGTAACTGCTGGTGTGTGTCAAGATCAGCCTAGACCAACACTATGGTGCATTGTTTCACATCAAGTCGAACTCATTGAGTTATACAAAGTATATCATGTGTAAATTATTCATTATTCACAACGGTTAATGAGAATTCTTCCAGTCTTTTCTCTCCTTCTTCTTCTTTCTCCAATTCTCTCTGAAAATGTGTGTATTATTGTTTATCTAGATCGATTTTGTGCAGGTTCAACACATTTACATGGTATCAGAGCCGACGGACTGCTAAGCAAAATCTACGCCAATTTTTTTTGCAGGTACAAAATATTGAATACAACAGAAAGATGGAATTCCAAAAAGAATTCATTCTTACACCTTACAACTATTTTGCTTGGAAGGAGAAAATAGCCATACATCTACGATCCATAGGGTTGTATAGGTTAACCATGAATACAGATATAGAACTGACATCAGCCATAGAAAAATCCAAGTACTTAGATCGCATGGATGAGGCACTTAGAACAATTTGCAGTCTTATCTCTCCTCATCTCCTTTTTCACAGATCTTCCTGTAAGACTCCCAATGAAGCCTGGAAAATATAGGAAGGGCTCTTTGGCAAATAGGATGAGATGAGGGGACACATGTTGGAGGTGGAGCTTCTCACATTGGATCCAAAAAGCTTCGACAATATCCAAGATTTCTTTACAAAATTCAAGGATTTACTGTTGCAACTCAAAGCTTGCGGGGTTGATAAATCGGTGGAGGAGAAACAAATGGTTCTCACCATTCTCTCCAAGCTTGGTCTTGAATTTTCTGTATTCATATCTACATTCTATACTATTAGATTCACCTCTGGAGCCACTTGGAAGATGCCTTCTCTTGAGGACTTTATCGAATCCTTGACACAAGAGAAAACAAAGCTCATCAACATGGGGACAATCAAAGGCCCAAGGGCGCATGAAATCACTGTGCATGATGGTAGCCACAAATATAAAAAATATAAAGATAAATAAAATCAGAAATATCATGCACATACGAAGAAGGAAGGGTACACAAAACCCTTCATCGATGCCTCCGGATCCAAAGGAGAAAAGGGAAGAAAAGGAGAGAAATGCACATACTGTCACAAAGGATTCCATTCAGAATCCACATGCATGAAAAAACAAATATATATGATGTCTCAGATACTTCAAAAAAACAACCTTGGAGATCGCATTTACAAGGGTGCAAAGAAGAAGAAGCCAGGAGATCTGAATACCAAGAAAGGCAATTCTAGCCATGCCTTGATTTCCATCAACTCCTCTCCCGATGCTTGGATCGTAGATTCAGGAGCATCACACCACATGGATTCCTCAGAAGAAGTCTATTCTTCATTAGATGCATGCAAAGGTCCTCCTATTCTGATGGGGGACATCTCTTCTGTTGAAGTCACCGACAAAGGAAGGATTGAACTCACCAATGGAAGCTTCGAGAACGTGTTGCATGTTCCCAAAATTTCTGTCAACCTTCTCTCCATATATTAGATGACAAATTCTGGCACCGGAAAGAAAGTCGTATTCACACCAAATGTCGTGGACATCTACGACATGCAAACCAACTTCAAGGTTGCAACTGGTGAGGTAAATCATCAGTCTAGATTATATACATTTTCTGAATTCAATGAACCTGATTCTACTTTACTGCTTACTCATGTTGATAAAACTAGTAGGATATGGCACGAAAGGTTTGGACATTTGAATTTCAAATACATGCAATAGCTTAGCAAGCACATATTAGTTAATGGTCTACTAGACATCCATTTCTCCAAGGGAGTATGTGAGGGATGTGTTCTCGGAAAACACCCTCAAGAGAAATTCGACAAGGGAAAGTCTCAGAGAGCCTCTGCACCTTTTGATCTGATCCATAGTGACCTTGTGGGTCCTTTTCCGCATCCATCGATCAGAAAAGAGAGGTTTGTTCTCATTTTTGTTGATGATTTCTCACGTTTTACATGGATCTACTTTCTTAGGCAAAAATCCGAGGTCTTTCAACACCCCAAAGATTTCAAAGCCTTGGTTGAGACACAATCCGGAAAGAAGATCAAAGTCCTTCGAACTGATAACGGGGGAGAGTATGTAAATCATGAGATCCATAATCTTTTCCATGAGGCAAGGATTCAGTTTCAACACATAGTTCCCTATACTCCGTAGCAAAATGAAGTTGCTGAGCAGAAAAATCGATCTCTAAAAGAGATGGCATCTTGCATGTTGCATGCAAAGTCACTACCATAGAGACTATGGGCCGAAGCACTTAACTGTGCAATGTACATCCAAAATAGATCTCCTCATAGATCTGTCAAGGATAAGACCCCCTACGAGGCTTGGAGTGGCCTCAAATCATAAGTGATCCACTTTCTCATTTTTGGTTCACGTGCATGGGCCCGGATTCCCTCTGAAAAGAGGAAGGCACTTGATCCACAGAGCACCGAGTGCATTTTTGTTGGATACCTCGATGGTGTGAAGGGATATTGGCTTATTGATCTTTCCTCGGACTGGCTCATCATTGATCATAGTGTCCAATTTGAGGAAAGTGTCTCGCATGTACCTCAGCAGCCACATGCAGACACCTTCACTCTTCCATCTGTTTGAGATGATGAGCATTGACATGCAGACTCTTCTTCAGATGAGAGTTCTAATTCATAGGACTCAGATGATTCAGATTCATATTCAGAGTTAGTACAGTTAGATGCAGAGTCAGAGCATCCAGATGTAGTTGTAGAGCCAGAGTAGAGGCCCAAGTGGGCACAAACTACTCTTCAGGATGCAGGGGATCTCATTGGTAATCTAGCCAATACTAGGAGGACTCGATCTGATTTTGAGGAGCCTCTTGTTGCACTCACTTCCACTGAACCATTACCTTCGAGGCATATTTTCTTGGTTCAGTCTTTAGATCCATAGTCTTATGGCGAGGCTGCTGGAAATTTCTTTTGGGAATCTGCCATGCAGGAGGATTACAACTCCCTCATCAAGAACTAGACTTGGGATTTGGTTCCCCTTCCTTCTGAGAGGAAAATTTTCAGATGCAGATGGGTCTACAGGACCAAGAGCGCAATGGATGGATAGATCAGCAGATACAAAGCTAGGCTTGTCGCCAAAGGCTTTCAACAGGTTCATGGTATTGACTATGATGAGACCTTTGCTATGGTAGCGAAGATGGATTCCATACGATTGACACTTACCATTGCGGCAACCAAGGGATGGGAATTCCATCATATGGACATGAAGAATTCATTTCTTCACAGTGATCTCTCTGAGGAGATCTACATGGAACAGCCCCAGGGATTTATGTAGGACTCATCTTTGGTTTGTCGACTGAAGAAGTCACTTTATGGCCTCAAACAGGCTCCGAGGGCATGGTATGCCAAGATGGACTCCTACCTGTTGTCACAGAACTTTGTATGTTGTAAATCAGACCCGAATGTATACATGCTCAGGATGACTGATTCAATTCTACTTTTAGTTCCGTATGTCGATGATTTTCTGATCACCGGTTGCTCGACTTCAATGATTGCTGTAGTCAAGAGGATTCTACATGAAATTTTTTTGATGATGGACATGGGTTCACTACACTTCTTCCTTGGACTCGAGATCAGTCAGGATGCATCAGGTATCAAACTGTCTCAGGCCAAGTATGCATGAGATCTCCTTGAGAGATTTCACATGACAGACTGCAAGTCTGCTCCGAATCCTTTCCTATCAGGAGTCAAACTTGAGGATGGCGGGGAGATTCCACTGGT